>JAOPJM010210619.1:0-12731 GCA_027124095.1 Muusoctopus leioderma | reverse complement strand
CCGCGCAGTGGGACTGAACCCAAAACCACGTGGTTGCGAAGCGAACTCCTTAACCACACAGCCATGCCTGCGCCTATATTTCTTAACTTTTATTTCATGTAAATTTGTTTTCTTCCTTTTTCATAGTTGTTGACTGTAAAACATTGACTGATGTTAGTGAAGATGTTGAAAATGGAATAACTGTATATCCCAACAAGACCACAACATTTGGTTCATATGTAAATGTTAGTTGTTTACCTGGTTGGCAAGCATTCGGAGATATGTTACGACAGTGTAACAGCCATGGTGTATGGTCTGGTACTCGTACCTGGTGTGTTGGTAAGTTCATCTTTCTTATTAGTTTCATTTCTTCATCAGTATCATTGGTTCAACTTCTCTTTTTTGTCATCTTTTGTCAATGGATGGGATGGATCAGAATAGCAGAATATCTCCAAGTATCCCAATTCTATGACATTTCATTTGTGAAGCTTAACTTTTTGACTTCTCATAAACTGTTTTATTCTACTTTTCCTAAGTTTAGGAAGATTTTATAAAAACTTTCTCTCCTGAACTGAGGTGGGGGCCTGTAGTTGACCTAACTTCCACTCTTCTGTCAGGGGTACATCATCAAAGTTATCATTTTAATATCATCTCCATGGATCTCATCAGATCAGATATTTACTTTTTAGTAAAATGCAATGGACAATTTTATGCTTAATATCAGACTTACCAATTATGATAATAATAATTGTTTCTATCCTATGCATAAGGCCAACAACCCCAATACTTGTCTGGTACTTTATTTTATCGACCCCAGAAGGATGAAAGGCAAAGTTGACCTTGGCGGGATTTGGACTCAGGGCGCAGTGGGACAGAACGAATACTGTAAGGTATTCTGTCTGACACACTAACGACTCTGCCAATTCACCGCCTACCAATCATGATAATAATAATTGTTTCTAACATTGGCACAAGTCCAGAAATTTGGTGGGAGGAGTTAGGTGATTAAATCGACCCTAGTATTTAACTGGTACTTCATTTATCGACCCCGGAAGGATGAAAGGTAACCTCAGTGGGATTGAACTCAGAACATAAAGAGCCAGAACAAACACTGCAAGGCATTTTGTTTGACGCTCTAACGATTCTAACAACAACAATAATATTATTGATTCCTTATGTAAATATTGTACTGTAATAATATTTGTCTAATAAATGTAATAAACTACTTAAATTAAATTACAATTTGTTTGTATACTTTTTCAGAAGCAAAATGTAAGCCTTTATCATCTGTTGACGGAGGCTCACTTAAACCTCTTGACTGTTCCAAAAGAAATAGCAATCCCGGAGTAATTTGCAGACATACTTGTGAAAAAGGATACAAACTGGTTGGTCCTTCTCAGAAGAAATGTGGCAATCATGGTGAATGGAATGACACTAAAGAAACTAAATGTATTGGTAAGATTGTCTTGCTATCATTTCACTGCTGCGACTGTGGTTAACAACTGATTCAGCACTTGAGAGAAACTTGTGCTGTTGATGTGTGAAACCCTATCATCTTCAAATAGAAGTACTAGGAATAAAATGTAATATTCCATGTTCCATCCATTTGTTTTTATTTTTTGAGATATAAGAGTCATCTATAAGGAAATACAATGGCTATTAGCATAAAGTATTTGTCATTTACTAACAAGAAGCCTTTCAATAGGCCCTTAACATTACACCTGCTTGATACTTTCAGAATCAAATTAGGACTAAATTCTCTCCTGGTTAAATTCTCACCTTGTGCACCGACTGAGTTCACATTTTCTATCTCCCCTGCAACTACCACCAGAACCTTCATTCATACTAAGTAGACAAAATGGCAATATACTGTATTTATTCGGGTATAATACACACATTTCTTTCATGGAAAAACATGATTGTGAGATTTTCACGATGTTGACTTTACAGCTGGTGCACTTTATAGCCTACACTAATAAAGTTCAAAGGTCACTTTCCAATTTGCTTTTTCTTTTGTTTAGGATGCACAAACCTTTTCAATGTATTTTATATAGCAATTATAATAAATCTGACTTAACACTCATTTTTCCATACATCATAATACTAAAAAAAGTCAGTTCCTATTATACATGAGAGATATTTTTTCTGGCATTTTACTGCCCATAATTACGGGTGTGCATTATACACAAGTGCATATTATACACAAATAAATATGGTAGTCACAATTTGTCCTGACTGTTCTACTATACTTAATGTTGTTAAGCACTGCTTGGAAGAGTGTATACACAATTTCATAATAGACAGTTGTATAGAATAGCCAGGATACAAAACCTAAAGACCTATTTCTCAGTATCTTTTTAGCTACCTCTGTGTCATTGGTCTGCTTGGACATAGCCGACAAAGGATATACAACAAAAATCGAATAGATAATAACTACTTCCAGCTGCAATAATTCTAAAAAGGTCACTTCACAAGCAAGTAAAACCACCAATGTGTATGGGTTCAGGAAAAAATGATGTAAAGTTTAAAAGTCATTATGGAATTTCCTCTGTAAACTGTTACTAAACCTATTTTTCTTTACATTGTTCTAATTAATATTAGTAGATGACAAAGTAAGCAGTTAAGAATTTTGATCATGAATAAACATTAAATTAAATTAAATTAGACACCTTACAAACATGAACACAAGCTAGAAAAAAATGTGCTCAGAACTGGCCACAGGAATCGAACCATACACCTGTCATCCAGTCTACGACAGATGCGTGGTTCAATTCCTGTGGGCAGTTTTGAGCACATTTTTCTATCTTGGGTTCGTGTTTGTAAGATGTCTAATTATATTGAAATTATCAACATAATAACTTAGTGTTTTTTGAAGAAGTTATGGTTTCCAAAGATCTTGAGTGCTGCCTCCTCTTTCTCCAAATAAATAAGAAAAACATAGTAGTAACGAAATTAACTAACCTTTTTCATATAAATTAATATATTCTTTTTCTATATTTCTTCAGACGTTGAAGCTCCAAAATTAAAGTGCCCAGCAGACATGGTTGTACCTGCAAGAAACCAAGGTTATGCTATTGTCCATGTAAATACTGAAAACCTTCCAATGAGTGACAATTCTGGTTATGTAAGATTAACTTATAGCGGCCTCACTGAGAACCCTGCACGACTTAAACTGGGTTTCCACCAAATTGAGTTCTTTGCTAGAGACAGAGCTGGAAATAATGTCTCCTGTATACAGCGCATACATGTTCTACGTAAGTTCTTGGACATTTATAGAACTTTCTTTTGCATGCTAAAACCTTTCTGATAGAAACGGAATATTATCTGGACATTTATGCATCTTCTTGCTATTGACTTATACATACATTATGGCTGATATTGGGAGTGGTTTTGAGGTGGCATTAGGAGTGGTGTTAAGGTGATATTAATAGTTATATGGTTATTGTGATGTCACTGTTATACTAATATTGTTGTAGCATTGCATGTATTTTACATGCTTATTAAACCTATGGCTATCAGTTCAATGTCAGAGCTTGGCTAGCCAGAGCACATATGGCCTAAAGAAATTAAAGCATGGATATGTATACAAATTGATCACACTTAATACTTGTTGATGCATGCTCAAGGTGACTAGAAGTAATAAGAGTTAAGAATAAAGACACAGAAACAGTTTGGCAGGTATTAAGAAGTGTGTGTGCTAGAAATGGTGTTCCAGAAACATGAGTGTCTGACAGTGCTTGTGAATTTCTATATTGACTTGATAAGATCAGATGTAAACCTATGAAAATGCCTCCATATCATCTAGAATCAAATAGAATTGCCGAAAGAATGGTCACAAGCATTACAATGGGTTTAAAAGCATATTCACTAAGAAATAATGCATATTTGGACCACAAGCTTTTGAGATATTGGACAATCCCTCACTTATGAAGACTTTTTAATTCATCAGCTTTGATGGACAGACAAATATGATCACCACTAAGAATATCTTATGAAACTGCAGCTTCAGTTTGCTATTGATGCAGAAGAAATGATAAATAACAAGCTAGATTTATACTATCTCAAGCAGGAAATAATACAGCTGTGATTCTTAAAGGTGAACAAGGTATACCAGCTCATGCAGATGAATAAACAATGATACAAATATTGATAGTGAACAAAATACAGAATCAGTCCCTCAAGCTTTGAATGATATTTCAGACTCTGTTAATAAAGATTGTGATTTGACAACTGATACAGGAAGTAATATTGTAAATGGTGTTAGATGCAGTTCTTGAATAATGAAAGGAATTAAACCAATTTGTTTTCAGGAGATGTAATGTCATAGATATGCTAATATTGTTGTTGTGTTGCATGCATTTACATGCTGATTAAGACTATTTTAATGTGGCTAGCAATTCAATGTCAGAGCTTGTTTATCCATTTGAATAAAGCTTCTGACACATAAAGGATCACATGTGGCTACAGCCTTACTTAGATAAACTTACAATGACATGACAGCTATATTATTGATTATATTGACTATATTATTGATTATACTAGACCAAAAACTATTTCTTAGCTTTTGTTAAGTAACAATTTATCACATACCACTGAACAATTCCATCAAAACTCCCCCAGGAAGTTTTTTACTCTTATAACCGAGAATGTTTCTTTAAGCCAACATCTTGTTCTTTGTCTTTCATTAACTTTTCATGTTAACCACAATATTTAGTTTGAATTTTCTTTCAGTGAAACTTGGTTGTTGAATAGACTGAGAAATATATGTTGCCATTCAGCAGTTTTGTTATCAAACTATTCTCCTTTGGCTTTTTATCTTAAAATATTTCAGCTTGACTAGCAGAGAAAAATAAATGTGGTGATTTTCTTTATTGTTCTTTATAAAGCAGCTAGCTACTGTAGGGGAGGGGCAATCTTGATAAGAACTAACTGACTCTGACTGTATGAGAAAAACAAACTTTGAAAGGATCTCAAGTAGACGATGTCTGCTTTGTAACATACCCCTAGACATAGAGTGAATTAAACACAGCAGCCTTCTTTAATATTAGTTGGGTTACTATTTTTTCCGTGAGATTATATCAATTCTCAAAAAGTTTAAAGAAAATAGGATTATTTTATCAAAATAACTATCGGATTTAACTGGTAGAAAGTAAAATGTTTTAGGTTCAGTTGATTTATATGTAAATTTATTTGTTATCGTCTCAATTGTGAGATAATTATGTAATTATAGATTGTATACACAAATGTTTCAAAAGTTCTGATAAAGTGTTGATGTTGTTTGTGTTGTTGTTGAATAGTAGTGTTGTGCTCTTAGTTTTTTTTCTTTCTTTCTTTTTATTTTTGAAGACCAGTTACATAAAGACAGCCAAATCGAGTAGTTAGGAGCAAACCAAATGTTCAGAACTATGAGAGTGTGGGTTTGCATCAAACTTCAGAACTGCTATAACTGTAATGATCCTATCTTTATAACAGAACAGTCTGTCTTAAGATTTACAACTTGAAACATAAAGTCCTCATTTCAAAGTTCGTATGGAGCTTGTTTAAGGAGATTTGGTTACTATTTTGATGAAGTGGAATGACTGTGTAGATGTTCCATTGGATAAGTACTTGATTTTAGTCTCAAATTGGAGTGGAGGAGAAACTCAGTAGTTAAATGTTAACAGTCCACAGGCAACCCTAAAAATGATGTTGTAAGGATGTTCCAATCACGAAAGAACAGAAACTAAGAAGAAAGTTACATTTAATATATTAATATCTTTTTAAACTTTACAATATATACCTGGTTTTTGTCAACTGGAATGAACACATTCGTAATTTTTGTCAGCTTAAGTGGCAGACTTAATCCGTCGCCCGGTTTAACACCACCATCTGGTGCTTGGGTGCCTTTAGCAGAGTCCACTCTATTGCAAGCATTCAGGCCAGGTCTCCAGTCCGAGGATACCTTCCTCCCTCCCTCTTACCAGTCTCGGAAGCCTTGAAAAAAGGGTGATGGACCTACCTTCCCTCCTGGATAAGCAGTAAAAAAAAACAAAAAACACCATAAGTTTTTTCATAGATAGCCATGGCAGCTGAGACCAGCTGAAGATGATTGTGGTTGACAAGAGACCACTGTTGAAACCCTTCTGCAGGTGAAAACTAATTTAGTTTTTACTGCCCCACTCAGGCGAGGTATACAGGCTTAGGGGCAAAATGCTTGCGATCCTGAGATACCCGCTGAAGATGCAGAAGGGTTCCCAACAATGCTAAAGCTCTGGTCACCATCAAAAGAAGGTACTTACAAGATCTTTAAGTTGCTCCTGCAATTTCTGCTTGGGGCAAAGCATCTCTGATGTTTATTTTGCCTGTAGCAAGATGCTACTATTGAAATAAGAAATGCAAGTGTTACTGTTCAAACTAAATATTACAGCAAAATTTGAACTGAGAATGTTAAATAACAAATCTGATCATCAATTTTAGGAAATACCACAACATATGAATGATTAAATATAATAGGCAACAGACAGTCATGTCAACTGAGATTTTGGCAGTTCAAATCCTGACACTGCACTGTGTTTAGGTATTTTGTGCATGGTTAAACCACTTAACCCTTTAAACCCTAAAACTTATTTGACCCTTTTAGTTGTCTTGAGATATGTAAAGATCAGGGTTTAAGGTTAACTTACAAATCCACTATTACAGTCACTTGACTGTTAGCAGGTAGCAGGAGGGCAGAACAACTCAGTAATATGAACAAGGAGCTGTATTTTTGTCATCTTGAACTTTTATGTTCAACTCCTCTTGTGTAGCTTAGAGAAAGCTGGACTCTGACAAAGTGACATGTCCTAGATATATACTACAGTAAGATAAAGTCTTCAGTAGTGATCTTATGACCAATAGTCCAATAGTTTGTGTGACTGACCAGTGTTGATGTGAAGGCATTTCTTAGTTATAGTCTAAAGTATTGACAAAATATTGAATCAGTGGTCATGGTGTAACTATTTATATTTTATTTGTTGAGGGATCAGTCTCAACTTTGCTTTAGCTAATGATAATGAAAGTCTTTGTTACAGCTACATATATTTATAGGTGTTTTATCTCAAAGATGCAGCATTGCTAAATGGTTAAGTTTGCTTCGCAATCATGAGGTACCACACTTGATCCCACTGTGTGGTATCTTGGGCAAGTGTCTTTACCATAGCCTCAGGTGGACCCAAGCCATGTGAGTGAATTTGGGTAGATGGAAACTGTGTGGAAGCCCATCAGATGGATTGTACTGGTAATTTAAAAGTCCAGCCTTGTCACACTGTGTCACACTGTGTCACGTTGATTCTGCCTGAGCATTACATTAAGGGTACACATGTCTGTGGAATACTCAGCCATTGCACACGTTAATTCAATGAATAGGTCGCCCCATTGATCGAACAATTGGAACATTCATTGTCAAAACCGACAGAGATCCATCATCTCAAAGAAAAATAAGTTTAAAATCAACTAAAAGATCTTGGTAAATATTCTTTAAAAATATTTTTCTCCGCTTTCAAGAATTTCTGGGGAATTACTATGGAGAACATTAAACTCTTGGAGACTGTTAACACAAACTGTTTTTACCAATATACAGATAGGGTTATATGGACATACAGGGGTGAGAAACCTTTATGGAGTGAAACGTTTACTCAACAAAGATCATTACACAGCAGTATTCCTGAATATTACTGCTTGAAAACATTCTCATCAGAACATGAAGTCTTCATACACAAAGAAATTTTAGAAAACACCACCATGATGATGAATTATTTAATTGCACGTATGTAAACACATATAGGCAAGCAGCAATTAGTACAAATAACTAATCCTATAAAAACTATTTGAATTCATACTATGCAAATTTATTATAGCATATAAAATATGGTAATATTGGTTCAACCCAATAAATATGTGCAACAAAAATTTTAAGAAACAGTTGTTGGTGTTTATCATTTCTCTGGCTCCTATGAAAGTTCACATGAGTTCGGGAGGTGCTCCATCAAGGATGGCCGACCTGGAACTAAACAACAATTAAAAGATCAACAAACTGACAAGAGAGCCTTTGAGAGGTCACTCGAACTACTAGAAATATCAGTAAAACCTCCTTCAAATCACATATCCAATTGTTTTAAAAAAGGATTTGTTCATCTCATCAAATAATGTCAGAAAAACAAATTTTAATTTTCGCACAAAAAAAAAAAAAAGGAATTTGTACTAAATCGAATTTAGTTTCATACTAAATGAAAAATGGTATCATTTTATAATTTCTGCTAAATCAAAATTCGTATTATTCGAATTCATACTAACTGAGGCTTGGCTGTATAATCAAGAATTTGGGGATCTAATGCTCATGACAGAATTTTAACTCAGGATGTTAAGTAACCTATATAGGGTTGAAATAGTTATACTGTGCTTCTTGGTCTTGTATGCTTTCTCTCACTATATAACTCAGAAATTGGTTTTCCTTACACAAAAAGAATGGAAAGACCATAAATTCACTATGATCTCAAATTTATATGAATTTCTTTTATTTTATTTATTTGTAGAAGAAACAATCAGAATGAAATTTTGTCCTCCAAACATAAACATCACTGTGGAATCTGAATTCCAAGTTCCAGTCACCTGGAAAAATCCAATATTTCTTGACAAGGATAATAAACCAGTTGAATACTACTGTTCCCATCCAAATGGATCAAAGTTTATTGTTGGTCACTACAACAATATCTGTGCACCTGTTAAAGATTACGGACAGAATGTTAAATGTAAATTTTCCATTACTTTAGGAAGTAAGTATTTTATCTAAAGGATCAATTTATTTTGTAGAAAATCATTATCATTATTATCACCACCACCACCACCATCATCATCATTGTCATCGTGGTCATGGTCATGGTCATCATCATCATCATCATCATCCTCATCATCATCCTCATCGTCGTCATTTTATGTCTGTTTTTCCATGTTTCCGTGGGTTGGATGGGTCTTCTCCCACACAGAGTCTCAACAATCGTTGCGCTCTCTTGTCATCTCCTTTGTGAGGTTCAGCCTCCTGAGATCAGCCTTCACTACTCCTTCTCGTGTCTTCCTTGGTTTTCCTCTTCTGCAGGTTTGTTCCACTTGGATCACTTGGCACTTCTTTACCCATCAGTCATCCTTCATAAACATTACATTGTCTATACTAGCACAGTCTTCTCTCTTGCATACTACATTTGATTTCTCTTATACCCATTTTTTTCTCAGCTCATTTGTGCTCTGTTGTTCATGCACACTATCATTATACATCCAATATTCTGATATATTTGTTCAAACCCACAGACTAAAATTGTATGTCCACAGGCTTAGTTGGCATCCCAGAAATCTACTCCCAAATTAGCTTTTATCCCAACCACCCTCCTCTCCTCTCGCTATTAAAAAAAAACCACTTGACACTCCTGTTCATCTTTCTATTGCTCTTCATTTGCTATTTCGAAGGTAAAACGCCCATTAACAATCATATATTACATCATCTTAATCTTTCTATCAGAAATATGATTTAAAGATTTTCACAGGGTGACACCAATGAAGTGAAGCTGTGGTTGTTAAAGTTGGGATGTCATCATTTTAAGTAGAAGCATATGTCACCAATTTTATTAGTAGTTGTTGTATACACCAATTTGTAGTCATGTGGTTGTTGTTGTTGCTGTCTCGATGTTACCAATTTTACTGTATCAATTTTGATGGTATAGTTGAATATACAAGAACAAGCATTTTGCCGCAGAGATATTTATTTGCTTTACTTTCATAAATTATAGAAGTCTATGCTTCCCAATATCATGGAACTGTCTTTTAACAAGAAAAATGCATGAGAGAAAGAAGGCAAACCGTACACAAAAACTTATGAAATATTTCAGAGACGTGTTTGTGTGTCTGTCTACATAAAGATAGCTAGATAATAGAGTAGTAGTCATCCACAGTGATAGAGAAGTGAGTGAAATGTAAAGGTGAGAGGGAACATACTTTGGTGTGACGTAAAGTCTCCATGCAAGATGTTTGACTCTACTGGTCACAGAACTCTACCAGCTTATATAGGGACCTGAAAAAACATGTGAAAGGGAGGTCATGTATTATGGAATGTTCTGGAATCGAACCAGACATGACTAATTAATAATTGGAATACTGGTCAAGCAAATTGTCTTACGAAACTCAATATGCAGTTTCGAATTCCAGAGGTA
Source organism: Muusoctopus leioderma (assembly GCA_027124095.1). NCBI lineage: Eukaryota > Metazoa > Mollusca > Cephalopoda > Octopoda > Octopodidae > Muusoctopus > Muusoctopus leioderma. Next base: position 2,538 of record JAOPJM010210619.1, on the reverse strand, counting down.
GCTGGTTACTACATTTTTTTTGTAGATTCCAAAAATAAAAATCCTTTAGTTATCTTGTTTCCAATGTTATACATAAATTATTTCAGTCATAGTGAAAACATTGCTATTGAAATCAGCAAATCCTTTTCCTAAGCTTAATGCAAAGCTGACTGAAAGCTTCTCTTGTAGAATAAATCCAGAATTAAATATCTGGATTCCAAACCTCTTCAATAGCTATACCAGATCTGCCTGTGTTGATGGCACCCTCTGAATCCCCCATCTTCTTTAAGCTTTGAAGGTGGTGCCCCACCATGGCTGAAGTCCAATAACTAAAACCAGTAAAACAATATAAAATACACTCTTGAAGTTTCATAGTTCATCGATCATATTCACCATATTTCTGATCTGTGAGGGCCACTGTGAGGTATGATACAACCCTTCCTTCTCACATACAGTAGAAATAAACACACACAAACAAGTGATTTGGAGAGCCACGGCAATGCAGTTGGTGGGGGTGGGGGGTTAAATATTTAATAAAAAATAGATTGATCAGAAAATCGAACCAAGGAAACTATGTTACCATTGGATTTTTCCATTGTTGCATAGTATCTGTCAGTAGCAACTCCTGATAGAAGTGTCATTGTTTTTTCTGGTGATGGTACTCATTTTCAGCAGCTGAGTCAACTGGGAAAAGAAGTGCTTTACTCAAGGACACAACATGCTCCAGGAATCAAACCCATGACTTTATACCTGCAAGTCCAACACCCTAACCACTAGGCCACATCGCCTTCTCCAAATTATATACAAATAAGATTAAATATAAATAAGAACAAAAACATTTACTAATATTTCAGGTAAAAATGCCCCTTATCAATGTGTGGAGAGAAAAGGAGGATGCCTAGCATCATTGCTGTATCTGACCTATATGCTTCAAGCAAACTACAACACTCTTGTAAGTTATATTTTTATTTTTTTTTATTTTTTAGGAAAAACCTGTGAGAAACCACCGCCACCCATAAATGGTGCCATTTCCTGTAGTGGCGGAAATCAAATGTATCTACAAATGTGTAGGGCATACTGCGATAAAGATTATGATTTTGCCGAGATACCTAGAGAAGTGTATTTATGTCTCCTCACTGGTGATTGGTCCACAGAATTATGGCCAGACTGCTCATGTAAGCTGATGCCATTTCATTTTTAAATCTCTCTCTCTCTCTCCCTCTTTCTCATTCTCTTTCTCTCTTTCTCTCTCATTCACCAGAACAATTAATCTTATAAATAAATAGGTTGCATGCATATGTGTGTTTAACCAAGTCTCCTTTCATTGATCACTTGTTGAACACCCTGGACTGAAGCATTTCCTCTGCTTGTAACTTGATACGAGACATCATCAAATAATTAATCTAAGTTTTTTTAAATCTTGTAATATTTCAAACATGAAACTGTTGCTATGCAAATTACACTGATTTCTCACTTGAAACTGTAGTTTCATATATACAGTTCAACACATTTTAGCAGAATCAAAATATTAATTCAATTATTATTATTATTAATTAAATTTAGATACAGTTCTGTACAAAAGTACAATCAGAGTGTATGTATAGAATCATAGGAATACCTGGTACAACCAAGGGGTTCTAATAAGTCAACTCATCTTATTCCGTATTCGGGAAAAAGGTGAGTTCTTAATTTATTACGAAACAACATATAATCCGATAACATTCTTATATTTATTGGCAATGAATTCCAGAAGCGTAGGGGGCTCCACTAGATGAGTGGTTGCTGAATGGATAAAAAAAGGACAATTGCTGAATCAGACCTGAGAGTCTGTGGCACAAAGGCTGCAGGAGCTAACCTCAAAGAGTCCTTCAAATATTCTGGAGCAGAGCCAAACACACACTTATGAACAATAGTACAATAGTATATATTTTTTTTATCGTTTAGCCAGAGTAGAAAGGACAGGTGCCTATGATCCTTTTCAGGGCCACCAACCAAGACTGCTGATAGGAAAGGAGGGAGGGAGGAAGTTATTCTCAGACTGGAGTAGTCTGTAAACTGACTATCTTCTACATATTGGGCCCTGGGTGACAATTACAGAAACAACCTCAAAATACAGAAGTGAATTGCAAACTGGACAAGAAGACCCAGAGGGTGTGTGTGTGTGTGTGTGTGTGGTACTCCTGATGAAGCCCATTCCTTAGTAAAATGCTATAAAACGTTATACAATGCAGACATTTGGACACTATATAAGCCAGCTGACTTGCTTTGGTGAGAACCACTTGACATCAGCAACTTACTTAGTCTTCCAGCCAATGCAGTTGTTCGACCTGCTGGAAACAGTAACCAAATCTCCCTCAAATCACACCGTACCATTTTAGAAAAGAAGGAAACATTGGATAATGTAGTCCTGGGTGAACTGTGCTCAGGAAAATGATGGGATGGTCACTGCTGGAATGCCTTCATTTTTATTTCATATTTTGTGAATAATAATAATTGTTTCTAACATAGGCACAAGGCCAACAACCCCAGTACTTGACTGGTACTTTATCTTATCGACCC
>JAOPJM010210514.1:0-12733 GCA_027124095.1 Muusoctopus leioderma | reverse complement strand
GATAGATAGATAGATAGATATATATATATATATAGATATATATATATATATAGATATATATATAGATAGATAGATATATATATATAGATATATATATATACACAAATACGACAGGCTTTTAGATTTCTGACATCCAACATTTCAGGAGTTGGATATTCTTACAAATTAGAACATTTGCAGAAATTGTCAGAGTAGAATGTTACTTTTACCTGGCAACCCTACCTAATACTTAACAAGCCAATTAGGGATCTCCTAAGTGGTTGCTCGATCTACTAGAAATAGCAACCAAATCTTCCTCAAATCACACCCTACCATCTTAAAAATAGGAATGACACACTGGATAATGTAGTCCAGGGTACACTAGAAAAAATAGACAAGATGTTCATAGCAGAACACATATTAATCATATGTCTGCTCAATCCAAGCTGACCTAGGGCTAAACAATAACAACCAAATACATTATACTTAACTATAAATCAGCAAGAACACTTGTACTGGTGTACTGCTAGAATACTGAGATCGATACTTTCCAATACTAAGTTCAATAACTACAGTTCTGAAACCAAATCCAAACTCCTTTGTCAGCTCAGCTTTTCACTCTTGTTTAGCCAATAAAATGAATGCCGCTATTACAATAGTTTAAGCACCATAGAGACAGATGTAAACTTCTAACTAGCAGAATCTACAGCCTAGGGTTGATTTCTAGGTGTAAATATTTCATTTCACTATACATTACTATACTTGGAGTACAAATCCTGCCGAGGTCAACTTATCCTTTCAGGGTAGATAAAAAAAAGTACCAGTCTAGGGCGGTGGACTGGTGGAATCGTTAAAGCGTCGGACGAGATGCCTCACGGTATTTATTCTAGCTCTTTGCATTCTGAGTTCAAATCCTGCCATGGCCTACTTGGGTGGTAGACTTAATCTCTTGCCTGGTTTAATACCACCACTTGGCCCTTGGGTGACTTTAGCAAAGTCCACTCTGTTGCAAGCATTTGAGCCAGGTCCATGGTATAAGGATACTTTTCTTACTAGTCTCGGAGGCCCTGTAAAAAGGGTGAATGGCACTGCCTTCCCTCCAGACTAAGCAGTAAAAGGAAAAGAAAATACTATATATTGAAGGTGTTGCCCCAGCCTGGCTGCAGTCCACTGACTGAAACCAGTAAAAGAATATAAAAATTGTTAATACCATTGAGATGGCATGGACATCATCTCTATATTCTCATTTGCCACCACCTCACCCAAAGTAAATAGAACTGATCACCCATTGATGGATCTGTAGCGGTTAGCCTGGCCGAATTTCTTTAGTTAGCCTTAAGTCGGCACCACGACTCATGTTGTGTGTGTAGAGACACCGCAAATAGGGCTAGCTCGCAACTCATTACATTACAACACACTCATAATGTAAATTCATTGATTCAACCGGTGTTGGGCTGTTCACTGTTCCATCATGTGCTGTAAACACTCTGTAAGAACTCTCTCTCGGCCGTAGTGTCGAGAGAAAAACATTATTAACGTCTAATAAATTATTTGTTGAATACACATCATTGTATTATCTAATTCATTTTATATTGGTTGTTAAAGTGTTAACAACCAATATACTAGACGCTAAAGATCTCCATTTTACTATTTATCATTTATCAACAGCGTCATCAAATACTTGGTCTTCAAACACAAATCCAATGGACCAATTTATGCTTCATTACAAGTCAGATCTTCAAAGACACATAATGAACACAAATTCTGCTAGCTCCTGTGATCCAGAAAGTACATTTGCACAGTCCAGCAGAGGTTTGTTTTATACACAACCTGTTCTAAAAGCCCCAGAGCATGGTATCAGTCACACTAACAATGCCAATGACACAAGACTATCAAAGTTACAACATTAACCCTTTCATTAGCATATTTCTAATAAAATACAATCAATGCCTATGATTTTCAATTAATTTTGAAAATAATCAAGAATTTTGAGGGATTTAATAAAATAATTAACTTTCTTGTTATTAAGTTGGTGTTTGGAACATAACTTAATAAAAAGTTCTTACATAAAATTATAATAGAAGGTTTGAATTTAAATATGAACACTTTAAACAAATGGTTTTTTATCATAGAACCAGAGGCGACTTCGGGCAGGTTGGTATCAAAAGGGTTAACCTATTAAACCCATTAACCTAGTTTCCAAATAATGATATCAAAAACGTGGTCTTAACCCTTTTGTGCTTATATTTCTAATGAGTATACTGTTTCAATTATTTTTCAATTAATTTTCAATATAATCAAGATTTTTTAGGGGTTTAGTAAAATATCTGTAACTTTATATATTGGTATATATTATGATGATGATGATGTTGGTGTCAACCAACTGAAATCTCATACCATTCGTGTTATGAGATTTTTATAGAGATTTATTCAATTTAAATATGAACACTTTAGTACAGACAGTCTCTGGTAGATTGATATTAAAAGAAATAATATGGGACTTGTGGATGCGGAAAATAAAAAAAAATGGGGTTGGAAAACTTGATTTAAGATCTGATCTATGCACATGGTCAGAAAATCTGCTTGAATTTTGTCTGAAAAGAAAAAGTACTCACCATATCCATAACATCCATGCAAATACTTGGTGAAGAATAATCTTCTATAATCTTGAACTGGGAGTTAAGTTTCTTATAGTTTCCAATGCAGCTATGACAGATGTTCATCTTTGACTGGTGATAAATAAAGAAAGAAAGAAAGAAATATATACTGGTTAATAATTAACAAGGAATCAGATTTCAGTTATAAACAATTTGCAACTAAGAGAAGTGAAATTAACACAAACTAAAAGAGCTGCATTAGATTTTTCTATTACTAATGTGAGCAAAAAGGGTAATACATATAGCCTATTGAGACTCCTTCTAGACTGGAGTATATAAATAACTGGATGAGATTAGAGTGCCTAATGTATAGTTTGAACTGGTGCATGTTAGACGTTCAAGGGAAAACATGGTTTATAGAGGGGATTTGAGGAGGTGTGTAGCATAGGGGGAAAAAATGATACAGCAGTGTCTAATATGGAGCCTTGATGTTGATGAGGGGAAGAAAAATTAGTTCATTTAGTGGAATTATACATGAAGATGTATTTAAGAAGCTAGATAAGTAGAACAGAGATGGTTCTGGTAGCAAAAAGAAGAAGGAGGGAGAAAAAATATACAGCTCAATAGGAGTCACTGACTGAACTGTTGGTGACTAAAATCAGCCAATCAGGTAGATAACATTTTCGTGGGTACATACTAGAATGTGAGTGTTGCTGTTTAGCCCCAGGTCCGTCCTGATGAAGCAGACATATGACCGAAGGTGTTCCAACCATGACCATCCCGTATAATGTATCCGTCTTTATTTAAGACGGTAATGTGTGATTTGAGGGAGATCCGGTAGTTATTTCAAGCAGGTTGAGCGACCATGTAGAGGCCTCAGTCATTGGCTTGTGAATGTGAGCGTGTATAATATGGGCACACTGTCCAAGATATATAAGCATATGTGTAAAGTGAAAAATGTGCTTAGTAAAGGTTTAACAGCTGTTTAAATTTTGAATATTTTTCTGCCTTCAAAATGGAAACCTAGTTTTTTGTGAAGCAGCTATGGCTTTCATATATATATTGGCACCGGATTACAAGAAGCCCACGAATGACAGGCTCTTGATACAATGTAGAACTCTTTATTACCATATGATGAAGGAGGTACGTCCCCAGGACGTGGGTTATTTTCTCCACAGGCCAACACAAAAAATGTTAAGAGGCGCTTTTGGGTGCACTCATGAACAATACAAGCAATGGTAGGCGCACACTTTTGGGTGCACCCATGAACTATACAAGCAATGGCAGGTGGGCAGAGAGGTGGGGTGCTCCCCTGTATTATTCTTCCCGGATCGTCTCCTTCAAAGTTGAGCGTTATATATTGACTCCTTCGTTCACTCTTGGGTATTTGTAGGTGCCATCTTGGTCTAGCTCCTTGATCACGGTATCAACGTCAAGGTCTAGGTCTGCAGTCTTGGTCAGTTTTCCTTTCTTGAAGGTGGCTTTGGCACACTTGTCTATTCCGAAACCCATTTTGATGTCATCGCTGAAGGCGAGTAGACCCTTCTGATTGTTGGCGTCATTGTAGAACTGGTGATTCAGTTTGCAATTCTGTGAGTTGTACCCGAAGCTACTGTTGTTCAGTAGATTGCCGAGTGGTGCTAATACAAGACAGAATAGTAGTGGTGATAGTGAGTTTATCTTGAGCAGTCTCCGCTGAAATGTGTATGAGATGAACAACGTATGTGACTACTAGCTCAGCCATTGTTGTCACGAGCACCAGTGACAGCAGCAACAGTACTACCAGCAGCAGTCGCAGCAACAACGAACAGAATGTTACTCCCACCAGAGGCGAGCAGTAGCGCGCAACGAAAACTAACAAGACCAGCAGCAGCAGCATCACCACCACCAACAGCAGAAGTAACAGGACCTTCACCTGTCGAAGCAACACTTTCGCCACCACCGTCACCACCAACAAGAAACACACCTCCTTGGTTCAGTCCACAAACTCATGGGTGGTACACTCACTCGAAAACAAAAAGACCTTCAGGCAAAGGTACAACACTTTCATTGTCCGGTCTAACATGTTAACCCGGCCAGAGGCAGAATAGAAAAAAGGGAAGAAGTTTCATCTCACGCTGATACAGCAACAGAAAAAGTAAAAGAATTGACAACTCTGCTACAGTGTAGGCCGAAAATGCCTAGAGTATGTAGGGTGTCATATGTCTCATAAACAAAAGGAGGAAATATGAGATGGTCTTGTCTTTGTTTGAAAATATAGATCAGGCCAAGGGGCTTTCGACAATAAAATACTCATCGACGAGCGTATTCTACTGCTGAGCTGACCTATATAGGGATTACCAAGGTGACACTAATGATATGTCACCAGATACATACATTAATGTTTTAATGATAATGTTGGAGTAGCATAGGGTGGTTATCGATTCCAGATCACTCTCTCATCAGGACTGGTCGGAAGTCCATATTGAGTTGTAGATGCTACTCACTACTACAACCCATCTGAAGACGGGGGGGGGGTCAAATAAAGGTTGTGGTGGGGGCAGGAGGCCCAGGTGTTTCATATGCGGTAGCACTGAACACCAGTGGGCCTAATGCTTCAGGAAAGGTAAAATGAGGTGACCCCACCATACCTCTTGCTGTCAACAACACAAACGCAACAACACATGAAAAGAAGAAGAAGAAGAAGAAGAAGAAGAAGAAGAAGAAGAAGGAGAAGAGGAAACAGCAGGAGAGACCAGCAACACCAGTGCCACCACTGTCCACAAGCGTGTCGGCCGAACGCCCCACCTCCTCCTAAATCAAACCCGACTGTCCCACAAACAGCACAGACATATCTGCGGACAAACAACTGCTGTCCTACCCTTCCTCCTTCCGACCTCTTCACTTCCGATACTTCCTCAAACGACGAGTATAAGGGGACGGACCGATCGCAACGTGTCGTTTTGGAGAGAGGGGAAAACAAATCATGGTCGTCCAAAACTGAAAGCCGGAAAGTTTGACAAGACCCCAGAGGACCCGCCAAGCAACCACCCATCGCCATCATCACTACCAACAACAACAACAACAATTAAACCCGCAACCACAACGACAACAACAAAAGAAACAAGAGAAAATATTACATGTACAACAACCACAGCAAAAGAAAAAAAAACAAAAATATATTTTTCATTTCCTGTTTACATTCATTTCAATATGGCTTCTCGTTCTTGAGCAGCGGGGAACGCCCCCCCCCCTAAAACCTAACATAAACGACAACAACTAAACCCACAACCACAGCAAGAACAAAAGCAACAACCAGAACATAAACAGCACCACCAACAATACCCAAACTCCTAAATTACAGTATTCTCCGAAGGGTGAACGCTGAATTGATGGAGAACGCAAAACACGACTTCTGCCTTTTCAGATATATATGTTTATATTGTTTTTCATGCTTGTTGTGTTCATATTTTGTAACCCCTCTACCGTTTTGTAACTTGTTCTTGTAATGTCCCTTAATCCGTTGCCCTTCGCTGAGGTCAACTTTGCCTTTCATCCTTCCGAGGTCAATAAAATAAAGTACCAGTCAAGAACTTGGTTTGTTGACCTTTTGGCAGAGTCGTCAGCGCGTCGGACAAAATACCTAACAGTATTCGTTCTGGCTCACTGCACTCTGAGTTCAAACCACGCCGAGGCCAACTTTGCCTTTCATCCATCTGGGGTCGATAAAGAAAGAACCAGTCAAGTAATGGGTCGATATAATCGACTTACCCCTCCCCTAAATGTCTGGCCTTGTGCCAGTATTAGATAGAATTATTATTATTATCACCATTGGCTGAATCGTTAGCACGTCAGACATAATGCCTTACAGTATCTTTTCCGGCCCGCTACGCTCTGAGTTCAAACCCCGCCGAGGCCAGCTTTGCCTTTCATCTATCTGGGGTCGATAAACAAAGTACCAGTCAAGTGCTGGGGTCGATTTAATCGACTTACCCCTCCTCTAACATTCCTGGCCTTGTGCCAGTATTAGAAAGAATTAATATTATTATCACCATTATTATTACGTATTTTAAAATCGTTTTTACTAGAATAAAACTGTTCTTGTTTTAATCTTTTTACAAACAGGGGACTTCGGAACGCATAGATTCTATCTCAATAACTAGAGAAGACAAAAAATATATGTATTTTTAGATATATATTTTCAACTGCGAAAACAACAACAACAACAGCAACAACAAAAGCAACACTAACAGCAATGACAGGGGCTATAACCAGAACAATATTAACCATTGCAACAACAACCAGAACAACATTAAACACTTCAACAATAACAACAATAACAACCTTGAGAGCACCAGCAATAATGTCTGTTAGTGTTGCGTTTACCACATGGTATCATTCGGAAGAACTAACATCCTCTATCAAGCCAACCAGAGGGACTCAACGCGGTCGCTCGAACATGCAGGTAATAGCAGCTAAATTCCCTCAAATCTCACCCTAGTGTCTTAAAAAAAATAGGACATATTGGACACTGTAGTTTTAGATATACAAAAGATGGAATGGTCACGGCTAGTTAGCTTTTGATCATAGTTCTGCTCGATCACGACAAAACTACACACATTTGTACTGGAGAGATTGTAATGGAATGAACCGATATTATAACAATGATGTTGCTGTTGTTGTTTAGCCCCCGGCCCAGCTCTCATCGAGAAAACCTATGAACAAAGGGTATTCCAGCCGTTACCACACCGTTTTTTTTTATTCAGAAATTGTGTATCTTCCTTCCTTGGGCCCCAAACTCCTGGTGGCGTCGTAGGGGGCGCCGTCAGGACTAACAGTCGTAGGGGGCGCCGTCAGGACTAACAGCGTGTCTTGGGAATTTTTTGAACCTGGCGGAGCCCATCTCTCTCCAGTTCTAACCACAGCCGATTTCTCCTAGAACAAAACAGAGAGAGAGAGAGAGAGAGAGAGAGAGAGAGAGAGGTGGGGGAGAGAGATCAACCCCAGTATTGGACTGGTATTTTATCGAGCCCGAAAGGATGAAAGGCAAAGTTGATATCGATGGGATTTGAACTCACAGCGTAGTGAGCCAGAACAAATGCCGCAAAAGCATTCTAGCCTACGATCTAATGATTCTGCCAATTCACCACCTACACAGTGTATCTAGGACCACCTTATTCAAAGCCCTTCTTTTTTTAAGGCCGTAGGGAGTAATTTGAGGAGGATTTGGCTAATATTTTTTGGTGAAATGTGCAGTCGAATATATTGTGTCAGTGCATCTTTTATAATTCCATTAACATCTAGAATGTATTATAGAAATATAAACCGAACCCAGTACTTGAATGGTACTTTATTTAATCGACCACGGTAGGATGAAAGGCAAAGTTGAATTCGGAGGGATTTGAACTCCGAATATGAAGGCCGCAACTAAATACCAATGCAGTAACAACATTAAATCAGACTTGGTATTCAATACCATCATAACAGCTAAATCTAAAACAATAATATACAAGCTAACGAGAGCGCCTCGTCGTAATTTTCTTCTATTATAATTCCATTAAAATCTAGTATGCATACATCGATCCAAGTAATTAAAGGTAAATATTTTATCGACCTCGGAAGGATGAAGGTAAAGCATTTGAACTCAGAAAGCCGTAACTAAATACTGCAAAGCATTTTGTCCGATGGGCTAACGGTTCTGCCAAACCATCGCACATGACTGGTACTTTATTTTATCGACCCCGGATGGATGAAAGTTAATGTTGATTCCAGCACTGTACTATACTGCTCTAAACTGCACTACACTATACTGCACTACACTGAAGAAACAGTTAGTAATTCACAACAGCAAAGATAGTAATAACAAGAAATAACGCAATACCAAAAACCAACAACAACGACAGCAGCAGCAGCAGCAGCAGCAACAACAACAACAACACGAATATGACGATTATTGCAATGACAAAATAAGCAGTAATAACAGCAACAACAACAACTACAACAACAAATTAGGGGTAAAGTATTGAAATGGAATTTTTACGAGTGGCTAGTTTTGGTCAGTAAAGTGTGTGTGATTGGTGTAAGATGATTGAAAGTAAACAGACAAATCTCACAAGTGCCAGCCGAGTGGGAAATGTATAAAATATCGGACGTAATCCCACTGACTTTAATTAATCCTGCTAAGGATATCTTCTGTAAACACGAGCCAATAAGAGAGCCTCTGCGTGGTCACTGGACCTGCTAGAAATAGCATCCAAATCACACTCTACCGTCTTTAAAAAAAGGGTCTCACAGGATAATCTAATCTTAGATACACTATGTCTAAATAAAAGAATGGATGGTCACAGCTGGGATGTCTTTGATCATAGGTTTGCTGGATTGGGACTAACCTGGGGCTAAACAACAACACCTTCTTGAACAAATTATCGTAGCCTTTCCAATAAGTTTGAAACAGGTCTTATTTAGGATTTTGTTTAAAAAGTTAGAACCCTTCTTCTAAAACTAAAGTTAAGGACTCAATACAGACCCCTGTCGATAATAACCCAATAGTATTTTCGTTTTATTCATAAAAATATATGTATTTATATTTTATTGTATAATTAACCAAACAACCGGTTTGATATTTTCTTATCCAATCGCGTTTCTGGCGTGGTGGTGGAAAACAATGAAGGATTTCTGAAGATGTGGGTCTGATAGTGAGTCCCATTAACTATTGGATCGTTGGGACACTACAGAAGATTTCGTTTTATGTAGTGTATCTAGGAAACGTAAAGCCTTGCCGACATTGAACTCAGCAATGTAAGCTAACAAAACATTCATTAATTTCACAGTGCTACCTTTGAATCGTAAAACCTCACTAATAGATAGAGGAAATATTTTAAAACAACATTGAACTGGTTAACTCTGTTGATAAGGAAAAGGATTTGGTGTTGCAGTAGAAAACGAACTAGAACTGCACAAAACCTCTTAGCACATCTTGGAGACAGAATTATATATTTCAGTCCGAGAAAACAATTGACCGAGAAAGCAATTCAACTTCCCAGTGTCAAAGTGTCCGTTGTTGTTGTTGCTGCTGCTGCTGCTGCTGAACAAAGGCGTTCCTGTTGTGGCCATACCGTCTTATTTTTAGACAAAGGATCTAAAACTACATTATCTAATGAGTCTTTCCTTTTTTTTTTAAAGATGGTAGGGTGTGATTTGAGAGATATCTGGCTACTATTCCTAGCAGGTCAAGTAACATTTCAGAGACTGCCTCGTTAGCTCATTGGTTGTAGTGTGGATGATGTTGGTAGTGGTGTTGTTGTGTAGCTTCAACTCAGCACTGATCCAGCAGACCTATGATCAAAAGTATTCCAGCCGGATCACATTATCTAATTACATTATCTAATGTGTCCTTTCTTTTATTAGATAGTAGTGTGTGATATGATGGAAATTTGGCCACCTAATTTCTAGCAAGTCGAGCAACCACGCCGGATGTTAAATTGTCTTCTATATGATATGAATCTATATATTTTTGAATATTTCTTAAAAAAAATATCGCTCAGGTTTGTTAGTCAGAGTCAACATCCGCATAAAAAAAACAATAGTTAAGTTAGTATTAGCATATATAATGTAGTGAGTATTTAAAATCTTATTAGAAATAATTACGCGGTGAAGAAAAGACTAATATCAATTTAATCATTTCGGAAAGTACGGGAGACAACTCCAGACATGTTTCGGTCTGACTGGAACTTCTCAGTGAATGGCGTCTCTGAATAATTAATCTCAGTGATGATTTTTTTAAATATGCTAATTGTTTACGCCCTCTCACACACGATGTTGTACATCAATTAGTGATACTCTCATCATTACTTCGGAAAGTACCGTGAATTATATGCTTCGCTGAGGAGTTCTAACAACAACAAAACATGTCCAGAGTTGTCTCCCGTACTTACTGAAAGGATTAAATTAGTATTAGTCATTGAACTAATGTTGTCTTTACCTCACTAGTATTTCTAATTAGATTTTCAATGCTCACTACACTAAATATGTTAACACTAACTAACTTATATATTCCTTATATTGGCACACGGCTACACATTTGGAGTTGTAGAGTATAGTCAATTATATCAACTCCTGAATATTACTGGTACTTATTCGAGCCAACAAGCAAGTATCAACGTGGCCGCTTGACCTGATAGAAACAGCAGCTAAATCACACCCAAATTACACCAAACCGCCTTGAAAAGGGAGGGACACATTGGATAATGTAGCCCATGATATGCAATGTCCGGGAGAAAGACAGCGCGGTCGTGGATAGAACGTATTTAATCACGGCTGACCTTTGGCTAAAACAGGCATGGGCAACCTTTTTCGACCAGCGGGCCGCATGTGATATTGCTCATCATGAATCGGGCCACACCAATAAAAGAAAAATTTAACAAATATCGTATTTGATTATTGTATGTGGTTTACTCTGACTATTTTAGGGTATGACACCGGAAAATTTTAATAAAAAGCTATTATGCTAGTATAATCACGAAATTAAGTGTGCCATACAGAAAGTCAAAAGGGCCGCATTTTGCCCATGACTGGACTAAAACACAACAATAACAACTACTAGTACTGGTTTGATCGAAGTCAGAGCAATGAAAGGTTAAGTAGACGGCCTTCTACCGTTTTTGTCACTCTGCTGCCCTAAAACATATCCCAGAGTCTACTGAGTTATAAGACCGAATTTTTTAGACAGGTAAAATGACCAAAATTTGTAACGAGGGGTATAGTTTACCTGAGTAAATTACTAGTACTTATTTTACGAACCCAGATGGATTTGAACTCATAAAATAAAGTAACGTAGTTAACAACCTGCAAGACATTCTGTTCGATGCGCTGGCATTTCTACAACTCTCTTCTTTAGAATTTAGCATAATCGCATCCCTGAAGACTATTTTTTTCCTTTTCTTTTTTCTTTTTTGTCTAGCTTCTGCCACATTCTTAGCCAAGAGATCAGTTAATTTTCCCACTTCAAAGACCCTCTCTCACCTTTAAATGAAATTAGGGAACCCCGTAGTGTAAAAGCAGAATATTCACTTTCTTAACTCTTAACATCCCGTAAGACCCGGTTACACACGATACCGCATCATCAAAATGATATGAATTATTGAGCTATAATAATATAGCCGTTCCACGTTTATGTGTACATAAACGTGTTATGAATCATCTATATTGAGATATGTATATAGTGTAAGTGAACTATTTTTGTGTGAAAACACCTCAAGCACCTGTTTCTTACCTGTAAATTTCATAACAAATAAGCAACAAAAACACTTGTTTTTAAGCATTTTCTGCTCAATCATTACAGAACTTCTTACAGGATTTTAAAAGTTAATATTATGATTGGTAGAAGACACCGCAAGTGAGAGGTGTCAGCTGTGTCAGCCAACCCCACCACCCAATCAAATTAGTCATAGACTTCTGAACTATGATAACTCAAACAGATGTCACCCATATTATATTGTGTAGCCATCTGTTTTATATATTTTTTTCTTTTTTGTTCTCTGCTCAATTCCGATCAATGGTATAAATCGATTTTAGCTATAGTGGGGAAACAAACCATGCTGGAGATACGTTTGTCTGTGTACACTGTATGTTTGATCATATTTATTTGAATATCTATGTTACATAATTTCAATAAAATCACCAAACACGAAGTGTGGTAGATAATATTGCAGTTAGTAGTTGACAGTTTCCTTGTAGAGACAGGCTGTTCAACTTCATTATCATATACGTTTCCTGGTAGATATTAACGGTAAGGGAGATGGAACTGTAGAGTTCGATATATTCTGTTTATATGTGTGTGTGCGTGTGTATGCATATAAATATGCGCGCACATATATATAGGCGAATTGGCAGAGTCGTTGGTTAGAATGTTTCCTGGTATTCGTTCGGAGTCGATAAACAAAGTACCAATTCATATCTCTCTTTCTGTCTGTCTCTCTTTCTGTCTGTCTCGCTTTCCCTCTCTCTCTCTCTGTCTCTGTCTCTGTCTCTGTCTCTCTCTTTCTCTCTGGAAATGGTCAGACCTGGAGAGGAGATGGGCACGACCAGGTTTAAATACATATCCAAGAAACGCCGTATGTTATGACGGCGCCCCTACGACTCCATTAGGAGTTAAGGACTCGGAATCGGAATATATATAT
>JAOPJM010210415.1:0-12733 GCA_027124095.1 Muusoctopus leioderma | reverse complement strand
TGTGTGTGTGTGTGTGTGTGTGTGTGTGTGTGTGTGTGTGTGTGTGTGTGTGTGTGTGTGTGTGTGTGTGTGAAACTTTTCAATTTACTATAATTAAAACATAAATTTGCTTCTAGATTGTTTCTTTCTTTTTCTTTTTTTAAATTTTTATTTTGAAATATTTATCACTTTAATTATCGATAACAAATTTAATACAAGCCTGTAATTACTTTGTTAGTGCCTGACCAATAAACCCATTGTGATGAAGGGCTACAAGATTGATTTGATTTCCATTGTTTCTGACTATTGCTGCTGGTCATGTTGGTGGTGGTAGCATGTGGTGGTGTGTGGCAGTGCTTACTGGTTGGTGAAACTTCAAGAAACAGATAATATACAAGCAAAAAACTGAAAATTGGTGATTTCTAGACCACAACACAAAATAGTAAAACCTCCTAGCCAATGAAAGAACCTCTATGTGGTCGTTCGACCTGTTAGAAATAACCAAATCTACCTGAAATAACACTGTCATCTTAAACCTCTACACAGTTGCTCGACCTGTTAAAAATAGCACCCACATTCCCCCAGATCGCACGCTCCTGTCATAGAAAGGAAGGACACCTTTAGGTGGACATAAAGAATCGAGACATCAAAAACAAAAGTATGCAATACTAATAGACATAATACTTTCATTATTGAATACGTTCAGTCTATAATTCTTACGGGAATTATTCATAAAGTATATCTCTCAATGTTATGGTTCAGAACCATATCAACATTATGTAATGGTGTTGCTTTGGAAAAATGAAACCATTACCTCTACAGACATTCATCTAAGTGGAGCCATTTTTATTCACCCTGACTGCCACTGATTCTTTTTAATCCTTTGCCAGAATGCTTCATAATTATTATTACATGCACTCTTAATGGGGTCAGTAAAGTCATGAGAATGATTAACTGTAAGATGTGCATAATTAAGTGCAGCTAATCCATTATATGCATGCCATTCATCTGTAACCACTTTGGCTCCTGGGACAACCCATTGCTAAGCAATTGGTATTAATGTTGCTGAACTATCATTTACATATCTCAGGTAATCTAAGTATTCAATAATGGAAGGATTGTATACTTTCGTTTTTGACATATCAGTTATTTATATCTGCCCACATTTAATTTGAGAATGTAGTCTTAGATGCACTATGCCTGATAAAAAGGCCAAATGGTCATAGCTGGATTAAATCTTTAAATTATTTTCACTCTGTCACCTGTTTCGTAAGGAAAAGAGGCATAAAGAATAAATTACGTTACACAAAAAAAAATATATATATATATATTTCAAATTCAATTTGTTATTGTAATCTTGTTTGTAACAAAGCTTTGTTTTGTGATAGTTGAATTTTTACAAAGACATTTATTGTTGGAAAGTATTGATTTCATACAGTATTGATTTCATACATTTATGTATGTGTGTGGGGGTGGTGGGTTAGGGTGGTAGTTGGTTGGTTTTGTTTATATATTGTTAATGAAATGATTAAAGGACTAAGTTGACTTGGTTGGAATTTTAACTCCAGAACTACCGGACTAAAACTAAATACTGACACTCTATATTAAGTATGTGAGAATCTACTGTATGTGTATGTATATATATATATATATATATATATAGGTGCAGGCATGGCTGTGTGGTTTAGAAGTCCACTTCAAAACTACTTGGTTCAGGGTTCGGTCCCACTGCCTGGCACCTTGGGCAAGTGTCTTCCAATATATCCTCGGGCTGACCAATTCCTTGTGAGTGAAGTTGATACACAGAAACTATGTGGAAGCCCATTGTATATATATGTATATGTATATGTGTGTGTGTGCTTGTTATCGCTTGTCTTCATGTCCTTTATCGCTTAGGCAGCTATTGATATTTGTTTGTGTTCTACATAAACAATAGATCTGGCAGCTTAGCGGATCAATAAGTGAAGATCAGTGCAAATTCCCATACTTAAAAAATAAGTCGGGGTTGGTGACAGGAAGGGTATCCGGCTGTAAAATACTGCCTCAAAAAATCTGTCCAACCCATACCTGCATGGAAACACGGATGTAAAATCTGTCCAACCCATACCTGCATGGAAACACGGATGTAAAATCAATGATGATTATAATGACTATCCTTATTGTTGAAAACTCTTTATAGTTGTAAAATATCAAGTCAAATAGACAGATTCCCTTTCATTTTGTTCAGCAATCTTTAAATGGAAGCAGTATTATGAATGAAATGTTCTCTTTGTATTCTTGTTAGCAATATTTCTCATACATCTTATTAAAGAACATCAATTTGTAAATCTCTTCTCACCCCAGTTACAATTGCTTTTGTGTAGTTGCTATAGTGACTGCTCTTTGGTAGACCTGGTTAACCCATGAATGCATGGAAATACAAGTGTTAAATATAATGAAAATGATAAAAAAACAATTAGGTTATCTTTTAACATTTCAAACTACTGAGAAATTTCCTGTGCTGATTAGCAAGCAGAAAATTTAGTTATTAGCATGATAAAGTAACTGAAAAATTACTAAGAATAAACCAAGTATAAAAATTTGATCAGCAAAATCATATTTCCTTGACAGAGAGTTTTCAGTGTTATTGATTTCATGAGATAAGTTATACTGTATATACTCGGTAATACGTCATGGTTTTTTTACTCAATAAATAGGTGCAAAAGACTGCATGCGACTTCACTACCGAACCTTGGCCTGAACTTCACAGTATGCACTAACACACACACGCTCACACACAAACACACCCATTCATTTGTCGATGTGTGTGTATGTAGGGTGGGTTGGTCATATCACCACTCGGTCATCATCATCATCATTTTACATCCGTTTTCCATGCTGGCATAGGTTGGACGGGTGATTTCAGCCCGTGTCGGTTGTGTATGGAGTCGCCACTCTCCTAGGCGGGTCGGGGGACCATGCCTCACACATATTTCGTTTGGCTTGGTTTCTACGCTTGGATGGCCTTTCCTATCGCCAACCGCCTTACAGAGCGACTTATCTACCGCTGTGACTTATATGAGTATATACGATAGTTCTTGTTGCTAGAGAATGTATTAGATTAAAAGTTTTCAGAAACACATTTCCTTGCTTAGAGCAAGATAAGTGCTTTTGCACTCAAGATGAATTAATTTTTTCAGCTATATTAAAATTAGTACTAATTTTATCAACCTTAATTGACTGAAAAGTGGTAACTTGAAACTAGGAGTACCAAGCTATATATAGTAAAGAATGTAGTTTTGCAGTTTGCTACATCAACCACTTTACCACCTGAATATGTTAAATAATATTAGTTTCTTACTTAGAAGGAAGGCCATTTTTTTTATATCAGTCAGTTGCATTAAACCAGTATATTACTGGTACTTATTTTAATGGCTCAAGTTGACTCACAGGATATAAAAATTCAGAATGGAGAAGGATGAAACTAAATACTGTAAGACATTTTGTTTTCTATTTTTTTGTATTATTATTTTATTTTTATTTTTACAAGTTATCACCTGAAATATATTATTAATAATAATAAATGAACTGAAGAGAGAGCCTCTACATGGTCACTCAACCTGCTAGAAACAGTAGGCTAATTTCCCTTAAGTCACACACTAATGTTGTTATTTTATATAAAATGGGAGAACACATTCGATAATGAAGACTTACTTATATCATGTTTGAAAAAGACTTGGCGGTCATGGTTGGTACGACTTTGAGCATGATCATCAAAAATAACAACATAATATTAATAATAATGATGATGTTTTTCCTCACCACATAATTGAACACTTGCAACATGCCAACAAGAGAGTATCTACATGGTCACTCAAAATGCTAGAAATAGGAGCCAAATAACCCCTTAAGTAAAAAAAACAGGATGGTCAAGGCTGGAATACCTTTGATCATAGGTGTGCTTAATCAGGTATGACCTGGTGCTAAACAACTGTAGCAGCAACAACACTTGCAGTTAGATACAAACCCATGATCAATAAGCTAAAAACACTTTATTTCAAAGAGCAATTGATCAAATTCATAAGGTATTTGACAACCAGTGAAGCTATAGACGCAATATATATATATATATATATATATATTTATTTAGTCCGATACAGTCTCCTATTACTCCGGTGTTTCTCCGACGTGCGGTTGGTTCCTTTAGCCCCTATCTGAGGAACCGACCACATGTCAGAGAAACACTGGAGTAATAGGAGGCTGGATCGGACTAAATAAATATTATTATACTCTACTATGGTATTGAGTACTTTTTCTCCAGTTTGTTGCTCTTAACCTATATATATATAGGTGCAGGTATGCTTCACAACCACGTGGTCCCGGGATCTATTCCACTGCGTGGCACCTTGGGCAAGTGTCTACTACTATAGCTTTGGGCTGATCAATGCCTTGCGAGTGAAATTGGTAGAGAGAAACTGCATAGAAGCCTGAATTTGAACCCAGAGAGCTGGAACAAATACCGCAAGGCATTTTGTCGAACACTCTGTTTCTGCCAATCCACTGCCTTAATAATTTTTAGCATTGGCAGAAGGCCAAAAATTTGGTGCGAGGTAACAGTCAAATATATCAGCCCCAGTATTTAACTAGTACTTCATTTATCAACCCGGAAAGGATGAAAGGTGAAGTTTGACCTTGGCGGTATTTGAACTTAGAGCACATAGAGCCAGAATAAATATCACAAGACATTCTATTCGATGCTCTAAAGACTGTCAATTTGCCACCTTAGTAGTAATAGTAATAATAATAATAATAATTTCTTTTATTAGCTACTAAGCGCTTACGTCCATCCATCGTCATTCATTCAATACAAGACATGAAATGTTCAAATCTGGCTTACAGACATGTTGGGTGAAACGTTTTTTTGTTTTTTTTAACAAGAAGAAGAATCATAATAGTAAAGACTTGATATATTTATAACATGAGAAACTGAACGATGGTGGTTAGCTGTCAGATGCTTAACAATCCCAAAGTCAGAAGACACATTTTAATGAGCATCTGTGACTAATTAAAGCAGGATTGCAACTTCCTTATATGGATGTCTCTGCAGTTTATCTGTTCTTAGTAGGAGAAATTATAATTTTCTTTTACCCCTCGAGGCATAATATAGTCTTGTGTAACTAATTACACAAGTAAAGTAGTATAGGGTTATTCTATGTAGGTTACCTAACTCTGCAGGAGATAATTTCGCTTGTTCGAATAACACTTGTAATTCCTTTGATCTCCTCCTATTTCATACCGCATTACCCTACCCTGCAGCATAACGCATGAAGAATGTCGAAGGTTAGGCATGATTGTTCTTCATTAGTGCATTGGTGTTTAGTTAAATCACATTGATGAAAATGAAGAAGAAAATTATAGAAATGAAAGCACAAGAATAGAAATCGATTCGATTTAAAAGTTACTTTTTCCTCGAAATAGTCAAACATCTAAAAGTACAGCAATATTGGAAGTTCCTTAGAAACAGAAATACATATAAATCAAATCCAATACTCAGAAGAATTAAAGATATAAGAGTAATGCTATTAGGCTAATAGCATTTGGGGTTTTTCTTTTTTTCTTTTTTTTTCTTCCTTTCATTTACCGAGTTACATAAAGTGATTAACTAGACACAAAATGGTATTGGTAATATTCATTTTCTTTAATTCATATAGAAATAGCCTTTTGGTGAGCTGGGTCTATATAAAGCATTTTAATTCTTGGTTAAAGTCAATTGATTTTCATTTCACTTATGCTGTTAATTCCTTTGGGAAAGGCATGAATGTCGAGCATCATATTCTTTTCTTCTACAAATTCATGGCTCTGTTCCTAAGTAAAACGTTCTTTAATTCATGTAGAAATTTTCCTTCTTGATGTAATTAATGTCTTTTTGTTTCTATATTTAGTGTTTTAGGATATCTTTAAAGAAGCACCGCTATCTTTATTTAGGAAATTTTCTTAAAATGATATAGTCAAATGATGATTTTCATCAAATCATCATTTGACTGTATAGTTTGAGGAGTATTATTTGTTCATTAAACTTATAGGTGCGAGTATGGCGGTGTGATTAAGAGCTACTTTGCAACCACGTGGTTTCGTGTTCGGTTCCACGGCACTGCATCTTGGGCAAGTGTCTTACACTATAGCCTTGAGCTGACCAATGCTTTGTGAGTGAATTTGGTAGACGGAAACTGTGCAGAAGCCCGTCGTATGTGTGTGTTTGTGTCTCTCTGTATTTGTCTTTATGTCGACACCACCTGAAAACCAGTGCTTGTTTGTTTATGTCCTGTAACTTAGCAGTTTGGCAAATAGAGACTGATAGAATAAGTACCAGACTTAGAAATAAGTACTGGGTTGATTTGATTGACTGAAATCCTTTATGGCAGTGTCCCAGCATGGCTGCAGTTCAGTGACTGAAACTATTTGAGTAAAAGAGTATAAGATCATTTTAAAAAGAACCCTGTAGGCCTATGTGTTATTTGCAAGGATTTAACCATTTGGGGATATTATTGAGGAGTGAATGTAATTAATAGAAGGTGGTGAATCGGCAGAGTTGTCAGAGCATCAGATAGAATGCTGTGCAGTATTTATTCCGACTCTTTTCACTCTGAGTTCAAATCCCGCTGAGGTTAACTTTTCCTACATTCTTTTTGGGGTCGATAAATAAAGTACTAGTCCAGAGTGGTGGATTGGCAGAATTGTTAGAGCATTGGATACTTTGCAGTATCTGTTCCAGCTCTGTGCATTCTGAGTTCAAATCCCACCTCCTGTCACCGGAAAAAATGCACCCAGGAACACCTTACTAATGCGACCTCTTTTTGTGGTTTGAGAGAGATTTGGTTGCTATTTCTAGTAGGCTGATCAACTGTTTAGGGCTCCTTCACTGGCTTGTTCTATTTGGGTTGTTGTGGTTGTTTAGCCCAGGTCAGCTCTAATCAAGCACACCAATGATCAAAGGTGTTACAGCTGTGACTATCCCATCTTTTTGTACACCAGGCACTAACCTTGTCCAATGTGTCTCTCTTTTTTTAAAGATGGTAGGGTGAGCTTTGAAGAAGGTTTATCTATATCTAGCAATTTGAACAACTGCATAGAGGCTCCCTTGTTGGCCTGTTAAGCCTAGTTTGCCAGGTTGGATCATGTGGTACATCCTGGAATGCAGGATATTTGATTGCAGAGGTAGAACTTTTAGTACGTTGATGATAACTGTCATTGTGGCTGATACATATCTGTTAACGAGACAATAAAAGCCTGCGATACACTGGAGCAAGTTACTGTTTTCATAGGAAATAGATATGATCTATGGTGCTAAATACATTTTATACATATTCAAATCATCAGAATGACCAGAATATCAGAACTTTTAGCAATAAATCTCTTAGGACAATGCACAGGTTGACAATAGTTGACAAAAGTAAAATATTAACCAGAAATCATAACGGGATAAAGACTGTTCAATTAGTGTAGTAGTTTAACCCTTTTGATACCAACCCACCTAAAACTGCCCCTGGTTCTATGATAAAAAATACCATTTTGTTTTTAAGTGTTCATATTTAAATTTAAACCTTCCATTATAGTTTTATGTCAGAACTTTTTGTTAAGTTATATTCCAAATACCAACTTCATAACAAGAAAGTTAATTGTTTTACTAAATCCCTTCAAATTCTTGATTATTTCATTAGAAATATGGTAACAAAAGGGTTAATAACTTTCAGGTTAAGGAGTGCATTGATGATATTTTTAGTTTAGAATTCATTCGGATTACATTTATGATGAAAATGTCAAATTTGTATAACTTATGTCGCTTATTTAAATGCTGACTCAGTATATTCATAAAGGGTTAAGTGCAAATTTGGAGCCATTTTAAGTTCGATATATTGATTTTTTTTTTTCATAGCATCATGCTGCTGATATTGGTTTTTCACTTTAATGCTGTTAGCACGTTACTTCCACCTGTTAATCCTGTAATAATTATTTTGGATTATAATTGAGGTGAATCTGTTGACCATTACTGACCAAGTAAATATCTTGAAATTCTTTTTTTTTCTCCTTGGCTTGTAATTGTACCAAATTTTTTTCTCCTGTTGTGGTAGATACAGCAATAAAATGAATTGCTCATCATATTTTATTATTTCTCCCCTTTTCTGGTGTTACTAAGAATATTTCTTCCTTTTGTAATCAGCTGAAGAAGAAAGTCGGTTCTATCAACACTAATTTTGTAATTTGCCTACTGCATTTTTTTCTTCTCTCTTTTAGCTGCATAGCATCAAACTTCCAACTTAGGCCCTTTTATCAGCTATTCCAGATGATTGAAATAAGCTGTTCTGTGAAAGCCAATTATTATTGATTTGTTGTGGAGCCTGATTGACTGATTGCAAGGCTACTATTATCATTGGCTAATATTACTTATTTACTTATATCTCCCATCCATGCATTCTTAATTTTTATTTTTCAATGCGTTTGTTTGAATCTCTTTGCTCCACATTATTCTAGAACATGTCAGCAAACTTCAATATCCATAGCTTTTTAGATATTTCACAACTAATCAATTATCTGAAAATGGTTTAATGCCACCTGTATTTTAAACTTTACTTTGTAATTTGATTATATGCTCCATTTGTTTTGTTTTTTTAAAGTATTCTTAAAACAAACATATACTTAATTTTGCTGAGTGCCATTAATCTCTTGTGGCAGATTGTGATTTTGTGTTTGTTACCAAAACAAAACATTGCTTATACTACCTGTTTTCTTGTTTTCTTAATCAAATTTTTTAGTTGCCTTTATCAGTTATCATATCAAACAACTTTCACCCTGTATATTTTGTT
Source organism: Muusoctopus leioderma (assembly GCA_027124095.1). Taxonomy (NCBI): domain Eukaryota; kingdom Metazoa; phylum Mollusca; class Cephalopoda; order Octopoda; family Octopodidae; genus Muusoctopus; species Muusoctopus leioderma. Next base: position 3,914 of record JAOPJM010210415.1, on the reverse strand, counting down.
CTGGCATTCTTCAGTTGTTTATCCCTGTGGAGAAACTATGACTTCATCCTATTCATGTATTCCTACAGCAGTTTACTCACTGATTTTTATATACTATCCTCACTAGAAAATAAAATTTGATCCTTATCTATCGATTCTCATTGTTTTTATACAAAAATTTTGTTGTTGCATTTCTATGTATGCAATATAATGCATGAAGAAATGAATGACAAAAGAAAAAAAACCCCCAATGATTTTGATATGTCAACAACTTTTAATCTTTGTTTCATCTCTCACGCATACCAAAAACTCTATGCATTTAAACCCAAACAACTATCTTAAATCGACCTCCATTTGCTAATAGAATGTTGTAGTTTGGATGGAAAGAAACGTCACCGGTGACATTTGTTTATATCTCCACGAAACAAAACACCCGGCCGTTTGGTAGATCGGTGATATAATTCCCATACTTAAATCAGTATGGTTGGTGACAGGAAGGGCATCCAACTGTAAAATGCTGCCTCGAAATCTCCATCTAACCCATGCTAGCATGGAAATAAAACAATGATGATGATGAATGATAAAGTTAGCTTTATTATTTTTACATTGGAAAGAAAACCTGCTTGTTCCCCATGTATTGGCACCGACGAAACATTTCACAATATTCAGTAAGTTTAAAATATAAAATATTGCTCCGGTATTTAATTTGGTATGTAAATTGTTATTTTTATTTAAAAGAAATGATTTGTTTACCCAAATATTGATGGCTTTTACACGAGTTTGTAAAGTCTAGAAGAATTTGTGAAATCTAGATGTGTATCATCGCCGTCATCATCGTTGTTATTGTCATCATTGTTATCATCATTGTTATCATCATTGTCGTTGTCGTCGTCATTGTCATCATTATCATCATCATCAATGGCGTTGTCATTGTCATCATCATCATCATCATTTGTATTACTATCAGAGTATTGCCTTTTTATAGGCCTTATGTGATTTCAGCAGATAAAAATTTCAATGTTTCCTTGTCCCTTATCATGATCACAAGACAGAGACTCACTCACTCAAATTATTAAATACATTGGCTTTTGTATGCAGAGGAGATTACTTTCAACAGACAATGAATGCAAATGTATTGGGTGGAAAAAAAAAAGTATTGTAAAACAAAAGCAGAGATTGCATGGAAAAGAGTGATGAAAATTTGAAACAATGTATGTACAAACACAATCACACACACACTTAAGTCCTAAATTAATTTTCTTATTGATTTTTATGGTTCATCATTATCAGAATTCAGTAACATTATATATAAATATATATAGGTGTGTGTACAGATGCAAGAAAAAAGCACTCAGCACATATTGTGGAAGTTAAATATATGTATTAACAGTGTGACTTAATACCGCATTACTATAAATTTCATAAATGTAAAGATATACCTCTATCTCATCAGATGTGTTGGGATGAATTAAGGCATACTGTTCGCGCGCACACACGCACACACACACACACATGTTTATTTAGCCTTCTATGCATGAAAAAATACTCAATTCTTTGCCTGCCGTGGGCTTCGAGAATTGTTTCTTTAAGCATCCTTAAGGGATTCTCAAAATGCCAAAGCTGGTAAGAGATATTGAGTCTGTTTGTTTAGTGTATCACTTTGATAAGCACATACGCATAATATCAATATATAGTATGTGTATGCTTGCTTATACTATATAGGAAGAGGTTGGAGGTGTATCTAACATATGTTGTTGCTGTTGTTTAAGCCACGGGTCAGCCCTGATCGAGCAGGCCTATAATCAGAGGCATTCCAGCCATTACAACCATCCTGTCTTTTTCCTAGGAGCAGGGAGGGAACCCAGTACCACATTATCCAATGTGTCCTTTTCTAAAACAGCTGGGTGTGATCTGAGAGAGGTTTTTTTTCTGCCAACTAATTTATTCTGCAATAATGAACTCAAATTTCATCTTTCCTTACTCCCTTTTCAATTATAAATGATTGGCATTTTTATGATTTGTTCACTCTGTAGCATTAGACATACAAGCATGTTGAATTTTTTAATTTTTTTTAATTTTTTCGCTATTTAAAAAAAGATTTTAAAACAGAAATTTTACAGCCGAGACTGACATTTTAAAAGTATTCCTTTTGTTAAACAATTTTTTTCTTTGGTTTTGTTTTAAATAGTTATGTTAATAAGCCTTTAAGTTATTATTTTCATAACTCCTTTTGTGTCTAAGTTTTAGGGTAGCCATCCATCATTTCTCTTGTTTGTTCTGTTGTTCAGGTGTTGAAATCTCAAATTGTTGACAGGGCAAGATCCGATTAAATTACCTATGTTCTTAGATCCGGTATCTTAATTATGCTGTCTGTGCATCTTTCAGAAACTACATAAGCAACCTCCTCCTCCTCCAAGTGCTATATGAGAGAGATGTTTTTGGAAAGAATACCAAGAGTTGAAACAAGAACATTTTTTTGTTGTTGCTATTGTCGTTGTTGTTGTTGTTGCTCCCCCTTCTCCCCCCCCCCCACTAACCAAATGTTACCAGGTGTTTTTGGTTGTGATTATATATAATAATTTCAGATTAGAAGCAAGTTTCCTTTGAAAGTTTGGTCGGGATTCCCAACACGTTTTTATCTATTCCTATGCAAGTATGTAGTATCACCTAACAAAGTCTGGGAATAGTCTTGAATCCATTCTATTATTAGTTTTCTCTTTGGAAGCTGAGTCTTTTTAAGTAGAGATACAAAAATAGGAGTAGAACACAGATTTTGTACTTAAAGAGACATTTTGTTTCACCCGTATTATTTTCAAGTATCAAATGTCTCTTAGTTGCTGCAGCTTTATTAAGCATGGTACTCTATAATATCTATAATAAAGAGTAGCATCATCATCATCGTTTTTACGTCTGTATTTCCATGCTGGCATGGGTTGGATAAATTTTATTTTGGGACCAGTATTCTCCAGCCAGATGCTCTTCTTTCTGTCGCCATCTATAATTTCCATATCCATAATTTTCCTGATGGTATTTTTGAAGTATTACCTTTAAGCCCTTCTAGTATAAAGGATTCTTTACTAAGTAGGTATACAATTAATATTATTGAAATGTAGGGTGATGTAATGTAGTTAGCCAAATTGAATTTTTAATCAATTAAAATTATACTTGTAATGAGTGGAAACATTATTAGCGTTAATGACAATTTTTTTCAAGGAAAGTAAGGACGAGAACTCCGAAATTTAAATTGATTCAAAGTTAAATGGATTAGTTTGCTAGCTAGTGATTACTGCATAGCATGTAAGAATATGTTCGGCAACCAGACTGGGATCTGATTATGTTGGTTGTGGTTATTTCACTTCACTTATGTCACTAACGCTCCTGTTATTAGTAAGGAAGCCACAGCTCTACATTTCCCAACATCTGAAGTTAAAAAGGTTGATCATTCACCCGAGGGATAAACTCTGGTGATGAAATGTCAAGCTGTTGACTATGTTGTTTAATGCACTGGTGTATGAAATATATAAATAAATAAATAAATATTCTTCATTATTTTTTAGTAGTCCTTTTATTTACGTTAGTGTTCTTGAGTGGTAGACTCAATCCATCGCCCAGCTAAGCATTACCACCTGGGTCTTGCATGCCTTTAGTGGAGTCCACTCTGTTGCAAGCATTCAGACCATGTCTAAAGATAACTTGATATACTGATGCACTGCAGTAACTCATGAGTTGCTGTTTCTTTTTCCCTTTCTTCTACCAGTCTCGGAGGCCCTGCAAAAAGGTCATAGGTATTGCCTTTCCTCTTTTGACTAAGCCTTAAAAAGGGGGGCCCATATACCAGAAGTTTTTGTACATTAATAGAACTTTTCTACGTCATGTAGGACACAGTTCCACATGATACCGCATCATTAAATTCACATGAATAATTGAACTATATA
>JAOPJM010210216.1:0-12735 GCA_027124095.1 Muusoctopus leioderma | reverse complement strand
GGTTTTACACTATAGATATACATGTATATATATATATATATGTATATATATATATATATATATATATATATATAATGTAATATTGCACTGATGTGCATACACTCACATTTATAAGGGACTCAATGTTGGAGCAGAGCAAAATAAATAAATAAATAATTTAAATCAATTTGAAGAGGCAGTTCAAGATTACGATTACACCCGGTTTCGTCTGGTGAATTGTGAAAGTGTTAATAAAGACCACTTGTAAGAATATTTCTCATATAACCTCAGCATTAGGGATGGGTGGGAGTTGAATGGGAAATAGTGTGAAGATCGGTGTCACTTACTATGTTACGAAATAAAAAGAGCTCAGAAAATATATGGTGATTACAGATGGAATTATAAAATGATATAAAATGAAATGAAATAAGATTGATGAATAAAATAAATAAAATGAAATGAAATGCAATAGAATACCATAAAAAAAAAAGGATAAAATTAAATGGAATTATAGGAAGGGTGTATAAAGACAAATACGCACAGATGCATAAATTACAAGACGATATATTGTAGAACTATACTAATATGCGAACATAATTGGAACGAGCTTCCTAGTTATGTCTTTGGAGCAATTCCAATACAGTTATCACATGTTTTAAATCCATATATATCAAGGAAAACTGCAAATTCAAGCAATTTGATATACAGAACTATTTCCCATCAATTTCGGAATCTCTATTAATGGATACGTTGAATTTCACAAATATATTTTTACTCATCAGTGATTCGGAAATTGATATAATTCTACACGTCAAGCAAAATATTATTTTATTAGAATAGTATATGGATTAAGAAACATTCAAACGTTCCGTTTGATGTTGGCATGGGAACAAAGTATTCAGCCGCACAGCTTACATGTTGTTAAGTCCTCACATATCCTTGGAGGCTTAAACGGGGACGACAGCCTGCTTATATTTAGAAAGATAAATAAACAGTGTACCGAGGGAATCAAGAAAGTCCTTCATATCTTTTTTTAAAAATTGAATTTAACTCTGAAATAACAGTCGAATCTAACTATCTTGATGTTGCGTTGAACTTGCAAAATTCAGAATTCTCCCCGTACTGAAATGCAGGCGAGTCATTACACTGCACACATAAACTTTCCAATTATACAAATGATATTTTACGTAACCTGGTCAAAAACATCCCTCTATGCATATCCAGCGAATCTTCAGATGAAGCTACATTTAATAATACTTCGGAGTATTTACAATAAGGCATTATTGCATAGTGTGTTCATTAAAAAGATTAGATGCATAACAAGTAACAACCCACAAAATGACATTAAAGCAAAAAAGAAGACGATATATACCTGGTATAACCTTCCTCTTAATTAAAGTATTTCTACACCTGTACACAAAATATTATTTAAACTGTTACAAAAACACTCCAACCAGCCATAAGTATTACAAGCATTTTAATAAGAACTCTATAAAAGTTTTCTATTCGACCACAGGAAATGTTTCGCAATCCTTATCGAATATGTACCAAATCAAACTCTATGATTCCTTCGATAACAAAAATGTATGAACTTGCAAAACTACATACGTCCGATAGAATGTCCACTCAACCGTAGATGCACCTCCAAAGGTATTCTTTACTGTGCAGCAGTTAATACGGACACTACATCAAAAGCTTATATTGGATTAATCGCAAATTCGTTCAAAACTAGATATATACAACGCAGATACACTTTCCGAAACCAATTTAGAAGTATCGAGAATAGTTTGTCCGATTATATATATGATCCTAAAATGAAGAGGTAAACTATAACACTAAATAACAATTTATCTGTTTCGCCAAAACATTCGAACATTCAAACGAGCCCTGTTCGATTTGTAGTCTCAGTACCGTAATAAATAATATATAGATATGTGTGTGAATGTGAGTATATATGTGTATGCGTGCGCGATTGTATGTGTATAAGAACTTAGATAAACAAAGACAAATGGATAGGGTGACACCTATATAGTCCATTTAACGGCCAATAAGTCATTACGTATCTGCCTAATGATAGTTATTAGAGTCTAACAATCGTTACATATCTAGGATTGCGATACTATCTTTCTTGATTGTTGACACAAATCTCAGTATTGTAAGAAATTTAGTCTGTTGCTGTACCGTTTCTGCCAGTCTTCTGCCTTAATACTAATACGAATTTATAATGATAAGTTTGTTTTGACTTCTCCCAAATTCAGACTTCAAACAAAATAGTGGCGTTGTAGATGGTGGAGAAGCATAGCTGTTATTATAGCACGTTTACACTAATCATCGTCTCCGAATGCAGAAAACAACAACAACAACAACAACAAAAATCATTGACACCGATTCGATTTGATCACTGGATTATTAAGCTGTATACAATAGTGCATCAATCATGGCTCCCACTATCCTGAGATCTTCCACGCCATCATCTGACACTTAATTACTGACTACTAAATCATAGAGGTTATTTGCGTAACAACATGTGAAACACTAATCCAATATATAGCATGTATGAGATCAAATTAAGGTACAGTAATTTATCTGATGGCTACTATCCGATGAACAGCAATTCATTCTAAACAAGGTCGTCGGATGTAGGCCCTCAAATATACACTTGCTTTTAGTAAGTATATGAATATATTACATTTAAACACTCATTCTCCCATCCACACACACACACACACACGCGAGCACACGCACACGCACACACACACACATGCATACACACACACACGCACACGCACACACGCACACGCCCCCCACACACACATACACACACACACCCACACACACATATATATATTTCTGATTCCGAGCTCTTAACTAATGGAGTCGAAGCATGTGGCGTTTCTTGGGCATTTATTTAAACCTGGTGGTGCCCATCACCTCTCCATGTCTGATCACAGCCGATTTCTCCCACACACACAGAGAGAGAGAGAGAGAGAGAGAGAGAGAGAGAGAGAGAGAGAGAGAGACACACACACACACAGAAGAATCGATCCCAGTACTGGACTGGTACTTTATTTATCGACCCCGAAGAGATAAAAGTTGGCCTCGCCGAGATTTGAACTCAGAGTGCAGAGAAGTGGAACACAAGTTTCTCTGCACTGTAACGACTCTGCCAATTCACCGCCTTAATATATATATATATACACACACATTCATACATATATATATATATATATATATATATATATATTCATTCATCGGAATGATTGAATGAACATCTCTATTGCATGTGTTGCAAACGTTTTTTCCGTTTGTATTTACAAATGTTTATGTGTATGTATGGTATGTATGTATAAATGTATGTACGTATATATCTGTATCATGCTACGAATGTAACATTTTCCTCGATATCTAAACCAAACACTTCAGTGTGAAAGAAACTATAAACATTACACAAATTAAGTATGTTTAAACAACTACACCAAACATTAACAATAGCTTGTATTTGTTTGCTATAGAATTTCTATTGACAGAACTAATACAATACACTTTGCGAGTGGCACATTTCCAATTTTCTTCTTAAAATACAGGATTCGACCTCTCAAAAGAAATATATTTTCAGACACGAAATGTTTGTTAGATATATTTTGATAATAATCTGAATGATGCTCTATTTGGCTCCATTGAAATATATTACATTTATTTTTTTAACTCTAACAATCAAGAAATAAGAACGATCCAGCTATGGTTTTGAGTATTTAAGTGTGTAACAGTTGAATGTTAGTAAAACAATGGGGGAATAGACAAGAGCGAAGATCCAAATGTAAAGATCAAATAAGTTGGTGTTCAGTATAACTCAGGTTAGGAGAAGAGTGACACGAAGATTTGCAAATATATGTAATACTTTATTTAAATTATCGATGTTTATTGTTGATGTTTAGCCCCAGATCATCATTGAATGAGCAGACCTATGATCAAAAGAGTTGCAGCTATATTTATCGAGGACTATGTTATCCAATGTGTCTTTCATTTTTAAGATGATAGGTTGTAAGTTGAGGAAAATCTGACTGCTATTTCTAACAGGTCGAACGACCGCATAGAGACTCCTCTCGTTTGTTCGTCACTAATATATTTATATTATTAAGCTCCTCCTGAATCTCTATTTATATGTTATTAAACACAATTTTTAACGACTCTCATGTTCTGTTTATATGGTGGAGTATTTATGAATGAGATTTAATAGTTCAGAAAGAAACATCGTATTTATTTATTTATTTATTTATTAACTTTTTACTGCTTTGTCTGGAGGGAAGGCAGTGCCCAACACCCATTTTACGGGGCCTCCGAGACTGGTTGGAGGGAGGGAGGAAGGTATCCATATGAAAGAACAATTTTTCAACCACGTCTGTCCTCCTAAAAATTGTTGTTTCATATGCAATGAGCATATGCAATGAGCATATGCAGCTAGCATGAAACCTTAGGTACCACAACTTGGGTCCAATTCAATTAAAGTATTTACACTCTACCTACCAGTATTGAGTACTCGCTCTTTTAGTTGGTTACTCCCTAACGTATATATGTGTATATATATATGTGTATATATATATATATATATATATATATATCATCATCATCATCATCATCATCATCATTTCTATGTCCGTTTTTCCATGTTTTCCTTTTTGTTTTCTTTTATTGGCTTCTTCTGGAGGAAGTGCCTCTGCACGTGGTCTTCGCAGTCCCTCCAAGACTGGGAAGCCGGATGTCGCTAACATCCCGCTTGAACTGTTGCAAATCGATATCTGCAGACCCCCCCCCCCAAAAAAAAAAACATGTGCAGGGAAGGAATTCCAAAGTGCTGACTTTCTGGGAGGGAAGGATATGTGTGTCTGTGTTTGTGTTTACCTGTGTAAACCGGTGTGAATCGGTGTAAATATCTAGTGGTATTTAATTTTTAAAGACATGTAACTAAACAGATGAACTCAGACATTCAATGAATAGAGATCGTTTAAATTTTGTACTAGGCTTAGTTGTGGATTCGATATAATTGACCCCAAACCAGTTCCGATTGTGTCCAGCACAAGGAATATAGGTAGCAAATTCATTTAGTTCACGGATCTGTGCTTGCAATCCATTGTAGCGTCCTGACATATTTGTGGTATTGACATAAGTCTGAGCATGGAATGCAAGAACTCTGCAACCGTCTCTGCTAAATTTTTCGCCCCGTGAGAAAAAGATGGGGCTGAATTTGAGGAAACATTCTACTGGCTAACTTCCATAAATATACCGGACGGTAAATGTCAGTTGATCAATATGCGAGATGTCCAGAGTTGAATCGAAACTTATTGATTAATACTTCGACTCTTTGATTTCTTCCAGAACTGCAGAAAATATCTGTTGTTCAGTTATTTCAATAAATTCTTCACAAATGTTTGCTGATAGATATGATGGGTTCCGCTTTCCAGTATTTCCATACACATTTAAATGTTCCAACAAAAAAGTTTCAAATCCACTCAGTAATTCTAGAATACCAAGAAAGTTTCCGTTTTCTTGAGGAGCCAGTGGTTTGATTCTCCCCATGAAATGCCAAATATCTTGAAGCAAGAAAGTCGGTAACAGAAACCAAACGTTTTAACACATTATGCCAGCTCTCCTGGTGTGAACGACGCTGTCTTATTAATGGAGAATCCGCACAATTACTTTCTTTGTGCTGAATTGAACATTCCAGCAGGCACCTGCGATTTTCTCCATTCACGTGCGCTACAACGACATTGCTGTGAATCCTGATGAAGCGAAAGGAGATTCTTTCTTGGACAATAGACATGGAAAGCAATACAAACAGCCTTTGGATGGTGAATATAGAAGTACTTGGCGTTTAATAAAAACGTATTTTGGAGTTTATGTTTGAATAATATGTTAGTTAAATATCTTGTCTCTGTTTATACTCCTTCACTATACACACAGCAAGAGTTCGAAAAGTCGCAATCGTGATTTTGGCATTTTGTCGGCACATTGAGAATCTAGTGGTCCACTGTAGCAGTATCTCTCGTGTTCCATAGCCATTCATCTGTCAGATCGTGATCGTAAATCACATTCAAATAATTCTCCGTTACCGTTACGTATTTGTTTATTGCTTCTAGTAGTTCAGTTGGGAAGGAGTTCTTGTATTTAGAACTGCAGGATCAATGAATAAATGCTTGCAGGAATGGAAGTAAGTGTTGATGCTGTATCGAAATCAGGAGTAGTAGCTATTGTAACAGGGGTGAACCAAACCGGTAACTCTGAAAGTTTGCTAAGATTTCTTTTTGTTTTCTCGGCAGCTGTTTTCATCTTCTCTGTTCTACTAACATATGTGCACTTCATTTTTTTAAAAGAAAAAAGATGCAAAATCATAATTCACAAATATTGGAAATGTATAAGAACGGGCACAGCGATGAATGATAAGGATTTTTAATTAACCGATATGATAAAATTACGAGTTCATATGCCTCTTTATGCGTTTCAAATCCTTAAAATTATTAAATATGAGTGATTATCAATATTTACCTACCGGAAGTGAGTTTTCTGCGTCAGAGATTTACTGTTTACTGTGTACGATCATGTGCAGTTGTCCTGACCGTACACAGTGCACAGCATACGTTCCGTGCATATCATACATTGCATGCATATCATACATTCTGTGCATATCATACATTCCGTACATATCATACATTCCATGCATATCATACATTCCGTGCATATCATACAATCAATAAACCATGTGCGCTGATTTTCTCGGCACATATCAGCCGCATAGTCTGAGCTGTTTGAGAGTTCATTCAACCTTTAACAACTCTTGAACATTTGCATTAAGCCTGCTTGTGTTGTATTACACGTATATAAAAACGCCAAAAAAAAAAGTATACAAAATCGTAAAGAAGGGCTAGAATGCTGCCCTGCCGCTGTGCCAGCCGTCTCAGGTGACGAATATAATGGGCTCCTAGTGCGACTTCCGTCCAAAGATCAATTAAACGCCAGATAGCCCAGATCCAACTTTCATTTTGATTTAAAGGAGGTCCCCAAATTTAAATTAACCTTACTGCTATTTACTAATAAGAACCCAAGATAGCGAAGAAGCCTCTACGCAGTAGCTCAATGTGCAAGGAATTTGCGGCCAAATCTCCCTCAAATACCACCTTACAGTCTTCGAAATAGTTAAACATCCAGGATAAAATTATCTCCTAGCAAATGCGGATAATTTACGACAATAGAAGCTAAATTTCAGCCCGTAAGAGGCCTTAATACCCATGCGAAGATAGATTTTCCCGTAGTCTTCAAAATTCTCATATATATACAAGATCGGTCTGAAGACGTGGCTTTCCACATTCATTCGAACTACGTATAGATTACATACTACTTATGTAATTTATTACATAATAATTTATGTATATTGTAGTTTTGAAATAATGAAGCTACTGAAACAATTGTAACCATAATAAACAGATGTTATACTGATATCTTCGTCTTTATCTTTGTCTACATATATATATATGTGTGTGTGTATATATATATATGGTATCTGTCGACTTGCTATTGAGAATGACCACCTTTTGTGCTTCCTTCCCCTTTCCCTTCATAACTATGGTGCCTCCCTGTGATGGGCTCCCATGATGATGAAGACATACACCAGTATGGCAAGACCAAGACTCCACCTCTGAGATACTGAAGGTACTACAATGGAGGACACAGCTGCATGGACCACCAAAGAATTGCGACTGCTCCCGCCTATACTACACTTTCCATGGGCCCTCACAAGTGAGGAAACTGTGGAAGTGGTGGTATTTCATTGTTGCAAACGTGCATGATACTCTGACCACCACAACGAAAGGTAAAACGTCTGTTTGTGGTTCCAAGGAGCTTGACTCTTGATAGCACTTGAGAAAAAAAAATGGGGTGCAAAAAGTACCAACAAATCAAATTTTATAGTGACAAACGCTTGTGCATCATAAGTGCCACTCTCTAAATATTTGAAGCCATTAAGCTAGCAAAAGGCTAAAAAAAAAGCAAGATGGCCAGAGACTACAAACACTGCAGGTTTCATGTGAGAGTATCATTCTCCCATGTGCATTTACATATGCATGTAAGTACACATATAAATGCACATGCATATATACACACTAGTGTGTGTGTTGATGTATGTGTGTGTGTGTAAAACATGGCGTAGTACTCCATCTTTGTAATTTTCGTCTCCACTTCTGTCTTTCCCTCTGTCAAAGAGCCTTGCTCGAAACGTTAGACTGTTTCTCTCTCCTGAGCGTTATACTAATAACATTTTTATTTTTATCCTGTATCTTGTTTTTTTCCCCGTCAAAGTTTTGCATATATATATATATATATATATATATATACGTGTATTAACAGTGTGACTTAGTCCCACATTACTTTAAGTTTTGTAGATGCAAAGATGTACATCTATCTCCTCAGATGCACTGGGGCAAAGTGTCAGAAAGATTTTAAAATTTTAAATGTCTGCCGGGTGAGGCTTGCTGGGGGCCTGCATTGGTCAGTTCAGGTCACGTGTTGGGTTCGGCAGCACAGCGACAACAATTCGCCTGTATATAGTTCCAGGTGGGGAACCGGACAAGCTGCTGGCGCCACATTGTCTGGGACGATTGAAATTGACAGTTCAGCAACATCAGATGAAGACTGTATCAGTTGCCGCTATCCTACATGGCAAGTTTGACAGTATGGTGGCATGAAGTTACAAAATCATGTGTCATATGACAGCTGGATGTTATATGCACGTTATTTGTGGAGACATTTAGATGTTGATAAGCGATCTCATTTTCAGCAAGCAAGCAAGGGTAGTGTCCCCTGCATTGACACATGGGTCTGGTGGGGCTAAGGTGGTCTCTCTGGAGTATTGGTAGCCAATAGCTTAAAGTTACCTAACAGGGCATTCATTTGGAGGCAGCAAAATGATAGTTCTGTTTTCTTGTTGATAGATACTGCAGGCTGTTGCAGTATATGGAGCCTCTCACGGAGGCAAAGATGATAATTACAAACTCCAGGCGAGTAAGGAGGGGCTCTGTCGAGGATGCTCCAAGTGATGTTGGGGAAGTTATTTCTATGGTCCCGGAGTCTCCAGACGAAATGGGACAGGGAGGTGGAGTTTTCCCTGTCCCTACACCGGAAGGAGTTCTTGTGTTGTGCGAATCTTCCCTTAAAGTCATTGGCTGTTAGGCTCGTGTAGTTTCTTGGGATACCGTCCGGTGGTGTTAGGGTGGCTCTGTAGATCACAGCCTTTGAGAGGCATGATCCCCCCAGTGGAAAATTAGTAGGATTTCGGCAGTTGCAGGTTGGTTCATGGAGTGGGGTCTGTGTGTGTGTTTGTTTTTTCCTGTTGTAATGTGCAATATTGGAAGCGATGTTGTCTAGACAAGAGTAACTAACCGTAACATTATGAGCATTAAAGAGTTTGTGGTATTTATGGGTATGAGGGAAATGCTGTCTAATTAGGGTCAGGAAGCTTCTAGCTATATTTGTGGAGACATCTAGATTGAAAGAGGGATTAAACCAGATTTCATTTCTCTTTCTAACCCTCCCGTATTTACATTTTATATACAGTTTTCGATTTTTCATTAAACAGCAACAAGATGGCATCTTCCCTAGCATAATCCTACTTAGAATGATCTAGAGTGGATGCTTGAAAGAAACTAGAGATATTAGAAAGAACATTAAATATTTTTTTGTAATATCAGGTAAAAGGAAAATTCTGTGTTACTGGAGCTCTAAAGTGCTGGACTACTCATCATCATCATTTTTACGTCCGCTTTTCCATGTGGTATGGGTTGAACAAGGTTTTTGGAGGGAGCAGTATTCTGTGGCCAGATGCCCTTCCTCTTGCCAACCCTTACTTATTAGGTACTTTTCCACTGATCTTCACTCATTGAACCACTAAAGTGGCAGGCATACTTTTTACATAGGACATAAACAACACACACCAGTAGCCCAAGCGTTGTCAACACTGAAGACTTTGTGGAGACAAACACATACGGGCTTCCACTCAGTTTCCATCTACCAATTTCACTCACAAGTAGCCGAGTCTATAGCAGAAGACACTTGCCCAACATGCCACAGTGGGATATATCCCGGAACCACGTGGTTACAAAGCGAACTTCTGAGCCACATAGCCATGCTTGACCTATACATAGTTATGTATTTCCTAGCGATCATGCAGTGTCTCTCAACAAAGCATATTACACTGTTTGCCTTAGCCTAATTGGATGGCAAGCATATTCTCACAATACAATTTGATAAGCAAATGTCCAAATTGTTACAAATCTTAAGTATAGAAATTGGATGTCATCATCGTGGCCATGTTCTTGATGGTCATCGTCATCAGAATATGTTTTAAATTCTGGCATGTAATCTATGCATCTTCATCCAATGTCATCTCATTTGTGATGCCCAATGTTCTCAGGTCTGATTTAACTAGTTTTTCTCAAATCTTCCTTGGTCTATTTCAATTGCCAAATATATTTCATGATCAACTCTCAATGCTTGTTCATTGCAGTATGTCATCACCATATGCATTACATATCCTTACTATATAGTTAATTCATAATTATCATCATTTTACCTCGTTTTTTCCATGTTTGTATGGGCTGGATGGGTCTTCTCTAGCACAGCACCTCACCACTTGTTGCGATCATTTGTCACCTCCTTCGTGAGGTTCAGCATCCTGAGATCAGCCTCCACCACTTCTTCCCATGTCTTCCTCTCCTGCAGATTACTTCCACTTGGATTGCTTGGCACTTCTTTACTCAACAGTTATCTTTCATAAGCATCATCTGTCCATACCAGCTCAGTCTTCTCTCTTGTACACTACATCTGATTCCTCTTATACTCAGTTTTTTTCTCAGTTAATTTTGTACTTCGTCATTCATGTACACTAACATTACACATTCTCTTGCATATATTAAACCAATGTTTCTAATACCAAAAAGCATTTTCTCATTTCATTTGTATTCAATCTTCCTTTTAAGTTAACACTGCACATCAGACAAACCAAGTCCAATTTGTTCTTCTCCAACCACTATATATCTTTTGCATTAACAGTTAAAAGAAATCAGCATGTGGAATCTCCAGGACAAACTATAAGGGCTGCTGGACATACTGGAAGAATATTTACCAAAGTATCCAGGTAGTTGAATTAATAAGGTACTAGTCTACTGGATGACAGTTTTTATACTGTCAATGGTACTCCGGTGATTCTGAAATAAACACTAACTCTCAATGTCTCAGTTCACCAAGTTTCTTCTTTTATTCTTTTACAGGTGTCTGTCATAGACTGCAGCCATGCTGGGGTACTGCCTTCAAGAGTTTAGTCAATAATATCGACCCCAGTACTTATTTCAGTCTAGTGCTTATTTTATCAATCTCTATTTGTCAAACTAATAAGTTACAGGACATAAACAGACACAACATAATCAACACTGGTCTTTAGACTGGTGTAAACATAAACACAGACATGAACACACATACATATACATATATATGATGGGCTTCTGTACAAATTCCATTCTACTAAAATCCACTGACAAGGTATTGGTCAACCCAAGGCTATAGTAGAAGATATTTGCCCAAGGTGCTTCACAGTTGGATCAAACCTGGAACCAATGGTTGTGAAGTGAACTTCTTAACTACACAGCTATGCAGGAGTACTATGTAATAACTAAGTATTTCATTAGCTTACAGTACTGAGCTCAAATTCTCTCCTCAACCTGGATAGGGCAAGAGGAATCCATCCATGCCACTGCATCCTTCTTTAGAATCACTTACATCATGGAGATCAAATTTTCTAAGATGTCCCCCAAATCTACGGATTATGAGGTATTAATACTAAAAAATATATATAACAAATTAAGATACTAGCAAAGAATATGATAAAATACAAACCACTTTTGGAACAATTTTGGCTGCCTGCTGCAATATTATGTCATTCAGCATAACCATAAGTCTGGAGGCCGAATAAACCAGTTCTGAAAGAACTTGGCTGTCATTGTAGCGACCTAGAACATATATTAAAGAAAAATCATAATCATTTTAATGAGAGTAACAGTTAATGAGTTTGGTATTATCATACTATATAGTGTACTGTGATGCACCTGGTAAAGGCAATAAACAGATGACCTAGATTTATTTTTATCAGTTATTCAGGAGTAAGGGCAGTGCCCATCACTCTTTCTCAGGGCCTCCGAGACTGGAGGGAGGGAGGGAGGAAAGTATCCTCAAACTGGAGACCTGGCCCGAATGCTTGCAACAGAGGGGACTCCACTAAAGGCACCCAAGAGCAAGATAGTGGTGCAGGTAAGTCTACCACCCATGTAGGCCACGGCAGGATTCGAAATCTGAGCGCAAGGAGCCAGAACAAATACTGCAAGGCATTTTGTCCAACGCTCTGACGTTTCTGCCAGTCCACCACCCAAGACTGGTACTTTATTTATTTATCTACCCTGAAAGGATGAAAGGCAAAGTTGACCTCGGCAGGATTTTAACTTAGAGCGCAGTGAGCTGGAACAAATACTGCAAGGCATTCTATCCGATGCTCTAATGACTCTGCATTGATGTTTCTCTTCATTCTTTTGGGACCGACCTTACCTTTTAGGGCTCTGGATTTAATAAAACAAGTACCAATGTCTAAATCAGGGGTGGGCAACCTTTTTCGAGAAGCGGGCCGCATGAGACATGGCTCATCATCAGGCGGGCCACATGAGACAT
>JAOPJM010210120.1:0-12735 GCA_027124095.1 Muusoctopus leioderma | reverse complement strand
GGGTCGATCTGATCGACTTCAAGGCGGTGCCCCAGCATGGCCGCAGTCCAGTGACTGAAACAAGTAAAAGAGTAAAATAAAAAATATATAAATAAACCCAATTATGGCCAAAATATTGATAAAGTTTCACTTTCTTCGTCTTATCTTTTCAAACAAGTTGAAATTAAAATGGAAAATTTTAAAAGTCAATCTGCGTCCATTTTTAAAATACAATATTTGGGGGGTGGGGGGAAATAAGGGTGGCAAATGGATGCAGTTCTATGTATTACTGGGTAGAGAGAGAGAGAAAGGGTGTTGTTGTTAGGTCAGCTCTGATCGAGCAAGCTTGCGATCAAAAGCGTTCCAACCGCGACCATCCCGTCCGCCATTCAGACCATGTGTGTCTAGGTCTGCATTATCTAATATGACTTTCTTTTTCTTTTTTTCAAGACGGTAGGGTGTTATTTGAGGGAAATTTGGCTGCTATTTCGAGCGACCCCATAGAGGCTCCAGTAGTAGTAATAGAATATATCTAGGGCTACATTATCTAATGTGCCCTTCTTTTTTTAAAGACAGTAGGATTTGATTTGGGAAAGATTTGGCTGCTATTTCTAGTAAGACGAGCGACCCCATAGAGGTTCCAGTAGTAGTAGAATATATCTAGGGCTACATTATCTAAATTTGTTCAAGACGATCGGGTGTTGAGGGAGATTTGGCTGCTATTTCTAGCAAGCCGAGCGACTCCATAGAAGCTCCAGTAAAGTAATAATATATCTAGGACTACATTATCTAATGTGCCCTTCCTTCTTTTAAAGATGGTAGGATGTGATTTGGGGGAGATTTGGCTGCTATATCTAGCAGGTCGAGCGACCCTATAGAAGCCCCAGTAAAGTAATAGAAGTCGCAGTAGAGTATCTAGGACTACATTATCTAATGTGTCCTCCCTTTTTTCTTAAGGGCATGATATGAGTGAGATTTTCGCTGCTATTTCTAGTGGGTCGAGCGACCACGTAGAAGATAACCTCGTTTTGCTCGGAATGTGTGTTGTTGATTTTGAGTGAAGTGAAAACCGAAAGAACGTTTAAAAAGACTGAACGAATGATGAAGTACTGTTGTTGTTTAGCCCTAGGTCAGCCATCATTGAGCAGACCTATGCCAAAAGGCATTCCAGCCATGACCATCCCGACTTTTTATATAAGGAACTACATTGAATTTCCTTTTTTTTTTTAAAGACAGTAGTGTGTGATTTGAGAGAGAGAAATTTAGCTACTATTTCTAGCAGGCCGAGTGACTACATAGAAATAGAAGCTCCCTCGTAGGCTCGTGATGAGCTATTGTAGTTTATTAATGAGACATTAAAGAAGCAATACAGCCTCCGTGGTACCAGTAGAGGAGGTGGGTGGTGGTGGCACTCGGTCGTTGTTCGCTTGGATGCTGACGTTGTACTACATAGGATCCACTATCTCTTCTGCTCAATGACTGCAAAGAGCTTGAAATAGGTACGGACATATATAATATATCAACTGCATGAAGAGTCAACCGACTAAAAGTAATACAACTTGGTGTTGTTATTATGGCAGGGTGGTGGTGGTGGTGGTAAAAAAAATAGTCCTAAAATAGAAATAGCAACATAAACGGTGCTTCAAGAAAGAAGCAGCAACAACATCACACACACACACGTCTGTCTGTGTATGTGTGTAAGGGAAGATTAGAGAGAAAGAGAGCAATGACAGGAGCAGTTGCTTACTTAGACTGCCAGACCTCACTAGTTTAAACAAGCTAACGCCTACGCATATTTTACCTTCCATTTTTACATGTCTGTCAACCTATCTTGATGGAGGTTTTAATTATTTTTAATTATTTGTGTGTATGTTTTTCATGCATTGTTATAGCGGCAAGAGAACCGCCTTGTAGTCGGATTCGAATTGTTTTCGTTAGACATATTTTTTTATTTTTTTTTTTAAATATAAGCAAAATAAAATAACATTTGCACCATATAATAATATTAAAAATAGAACAAAAATGCGTATAAGCAATTTTGCAACGAACTACATAGACGAAGCGGTCAGAGGTCAGCTGGTTACCGTCCGCAGCAGGAAAGGTCAGTGCGAGGCCACTGTTTGCACAATACATGGTGGCAGACTCCCTGATAATAATGCATGCATGCTTGCACACACGGTGATATATAGTTTATGATTTATGTTGAGTAATCACTCATACATACATGTTTTATGCATGCTATATATTTTTTAATTTTTGTATTAAATTTATTCAAACATTTGTATGGGCATATGTAATCCGGGAGTTACTTATCTGCCACCCTATACTACCTTTAGTCGTTAGTCGACTGTTTGTTTGTTTGTCTCGGAGTTACGCTGTTGCTGCAAATTTGACTGTGGTGTGCAGCAGTCCCAGCAGCTGCAGTAGCTACTGCATCTGGAGATGATGGTGTTTGCTCGAGAACTGCTTGTTTTTTTCTCCATCGGCCACGTTTCTCTTCATCTAAACTCCAATGTTTTCCGCTCGCTCTCTTTCTCCTCAATCTACCATTTTATCCCCGACGTCGCTAATTTTTCCCCAGCGTTTTTCTTTTCACGTTAACCATTTTTCATGTCTAGCTTCATATTTTCTTACGCCGCGACAAAGGTGCAGTCATTCTACATAAGATCGTATATACTTCTCTAAAGGCTGTTGCTGTTTAGCCGCAGGTCAACCGGACCTACGATGAAAAGCATACCACCAGTGACGTAGGACTACATCATCTAATGTGTCCTTATTTAAGACGGTAGGATGTGATTTTGAGGGGGATTATGCGGTGTCGGATTTAGACATAAGCTAAACAAACTACAGCTTAGGGCCTCACAATCTGCAGGGACCTCAAAATAATTAAAAGGCATATATGTTTTCAATTTTTGTGAGACCTCGTGTAATTTTTTAACAAGGGGCCTCAAAGCTTTATATAGCTTAGGATCTCACCAAGTCTAAATCCAGCACTGGGTCACTGTTGAACCCCTGAGGTGGAAAGAATGTACAGATTACCAAAGAAGAGATGGGAGGGCTTTCGATAAGCCCGCCAAACAAAGTGGTATAGCTCCGGAGCCCTCTCTTTTACTGAGGTGAGGATGACATCACGTCTGGTTGAATTGAAGGTGTTCTTTAGATCAAGTTTGAGAACAACCTTTGGGACCTCAGAAGGAGTGTTCACGAATATCCTCGTGGTGTGGACGGCTGCTACACATCGCAGTATAGTGCCAACCCTGAGCTGAACAGGTGCAACTTCTGAAGAGAGGTGGTGTGAGACCTATGACCAACACACTTTCGCCATGAAATATCTCAAAGTGCACTCAACTGCAATGGGGCAGAGATCACCATTAGGTTTAATAAGACCGAACAGGTCAGCACCAAAGAACAAGGGACGTATATAGGGGAGGATACTCTCAGAAGAGAACGTGTGAGTGAAAGCTCAGGGCCGGCGTCACCGGCCAACAAACAGACGCCGTCTTTTACATATTGGAGGCGAAGGCCATCAATTCTGCGACCAGACCCCACAGGAAAGGATGAGATCGCCTTGCTGATATTATCTGGGGTAAAAACTGGTTTTGAATAACTCAGTGTTTCGGGCTAGTGTAAACAATCATCTGGAGGGGCAGATGGATGTTTCCTTCTCAATTGATCGATGGGTTCCGACTTATACTGGGTGAGGGTGGACAGAAAAGGAAACGGACTGCCCTTTTGATGTCATATTCGTTAAAGTTAGTGTTGGCGGCTTTTTTGACTTTTGAAACCGTTGCGTTTGTGTTTTCCCCTGACTTGAGATAAGAAATAGTTGGTGTGGTTTCGAACAACTCGAACTGCTGTTTCATGGAAGAAGTGTGTGAACCAGTTTCTTCATTGGACACGTCGAGAGTAAGAAATGGGAATAAAAATAGTCTTATTTAATAAACATACTTTTTTAGCGGGGGTGAAGAATTTGGTTGTTAACCAGTCGTTAACAACCAATATGAATATACAAGTCATTGTTTATCGGCTGTCGCCCCGCCGTCAACAGCCGATGATTAATTGTTAGAATGTAATGTAGGAAAAAGGAGTGGAAGAGTCGGTGATGTTATGTGTATAAATAGATGTTTATTTACATAGTTATAACGAAGGTTTACATAGAATGTAGACGGCAAATAAGACGTAATAATACACATGGTTGCTGTGTGTGAATGTAAGTGCGTGAGTGCAATGAAATAGCTATCTCTCTATCTCTGTCTATCGACGATAATCTCTAAGCCGAATTCGGAGAATATTGGGGGCCACAGCAACTGGTCAGATATATCTGACAGTGGTCCCCAATACCGAGGTTCGTGGCCGAGACTGTATGATCACCAGAGATGAGAAACTGCTAGGTAGAGAGCGAGAGACAGAGGTGGAAGTTAACGTGTAGAGATGTCTGTACGTCTGTCTGTGAATGTGTGTGTAGTGTGAGTTTGTCCAGTCCCAGTGCCAAGCGATGTGCACTGTCGAGGACCTGCAGATAACTGATTAAGGAAGGAATTCGCAGTCTATTTATAGGGCCCCAGAAGAATGATCTAGAACCTTCTATGGGCCGAATTGTCGGGAAACTTGGCCGGAAGGTATCTAGCTCCGCCCTAGTAAATCACCAGTGATGATATAGCTTTGTCACGTGGTATGCCGCTAAGGCGTGGCTACCAAAGTGAGGGATGGACGAACGAGTCTGTCATCGATGATGACAGGGTCAGTCCATTCTCGCTCACTTCGCCAATTAATGGACGAGTCTGTTATCTGCACGCAGGAATCTCCTACAGATCAATGAAAATTTAATAGACTACTTTGCGTACACCTAAAGATACATTCTAGTTTGCAGAGCAACATATGTACGTACTAGGTCAAATTGCATCCTTAGTGAGTGTTTCATCAATTCCATGCCTTTTCAATGTCTCCAAACTACTTATAACAACGAAGTGTATGTATACTGATTGTAGTAAACTCAAATCATACATTTGACGATTCAGGCCAAATAGTCGCTCTTCATTGATATAGTGCAGCGGTGCATTTCGTCATCACCTAAGTACTGGGCTGCATTCTTTAGGAATACACTACTTACCAATATTGAATGAGTAGGGAACCTAAAAAATTATTTTAATCATTAGCTGATCTATCTTTTCCTAAGAAAATCTTAACAACTCTGCCTTCAACGCTTCTTCAAAAGCTAATAGAGAGTGCAACGAAATCTTTTGGTATACATTAACTAGCAACTATGCAAAAGACTTATTGTTGACGTAGTCGGTCTCAATGATGCCAAAAACTGTTCAATTATAACTTGAACGTCATGAAATAAATAACAGAACTCTAGTGGTGGAGCAGTAAAGGAGTAGCTGGAAAGCTCGAATAAGTAACGTATCTACGAGACTTTCTTTTTATCAACGGCCCCTTCTGCTACAGAAGCATTTCTTTTCTCGAATAGGTTTCTTTTATTTTTATTTTTTCTCCAGTCATTTCTGTTCTTTTATCTTCGCTATTCTTTTTTCTTTCTCATGCCGAAAATATGGAATTCTCAGCAACAAAAGTACAAATGTTCGTGGCATTTCTATCCTATGAGAACTTTGTTACTATTTTACTACTGGTCCATTCAACATAACTGGTTAGATAACACGAATAGTATATTTATCAATTTTATTGAACTCTCCTTGCATTACATAGTTCTGAGACCAAAACATTAAAAGCTATCAGCTGTACTAGTATATTGCTTATTTCATTTGGAGTGTACAGTATCAGTGGGATATGTGTCCGCTTGTCAGTTAAATTAAAACACTTCGATTCTATATTTAGAAGTTATCAGAAATTGCCAATTTTATCGTCCCCTGCAATAATTGCTATCCTAATCCCCCCCCCCCCATTTAAATCATTTATTTGATAGCTTATACATTTATCCTCCCATACTAATTTCCTAATTCCTATTAAACATCAGTGAAAAGAATCTTTTCATGGAATTTCTTTTTAGGTGTATAAAGTAGAGTTTCCTGGTTAATTTCTTCTTTTGCTCACGACTTATTAGGAATACATCATATGTGTACCATTAAGTCTATGTGACGGTGGGATCAATACTGAAGTAGAGAGGTTACAGTTATTGACGTGGAAGAGTGAACATTGTCCAACGAATTTATCTTTTTATTTTAAGATTTAGGATTTTGGGATTTATGTTTTGGGAAAAAAAAGTCGAAGAGCTTTGCCGAGAGCTAGTGACCTCGGTAAAGCTCTAGTTTGCATGTGCTAGCTATGGAGAGATGCCAGTCAGGACCTGGAGGAGAACAGGATTCTGGATAATACACCAGCTGAAGGTAAAGCTTCTCGAAGCGTTACATTCAGAGCCGTAACTATCTGGCGCAGGCTCCACGCAGAAACCCTTCTCACTTTTACCCTTTAATAATTAGGAGCGTTCCAGGGGAGTTGTGTATATAGGAATTAGCACATTTTGAGAGTTTGGTTATTCATCTTGCCGAATGTCTAGTCCGGAAATTTACAACTGAATGCATTTCGTTAAAATCAGTAAAGAGCAACAAGGCGGTGGCGTACTAGTATATTGATTTAAATAATATATTTCTCTTTGAAATATAATCCCAAGTAAAATTATTACCGAAAGAAAAAAAAAAACTCGTTTGATATTTTTCTTTGACTTAGTACCCAAAGCAGTAGCAAAGGTTAACTAGTATTCAGATTTCGAAAAATTTCCCAGATTTACACAACTTTATTTACCCTTGATTAACAATTTAAATCATTATTACCCTTAATTACCAAAAGCTGTAGTTGGAGGCGATCGATTCCTCTCACTCATCCTATTCTGACATAAGGAAATTGTTTTGTTTTTTTTACTCCGCAAGACCTAACTGCAATTAAAAGAAGCCCTAAAGTAAATGAAAAAAATATTATTGGTAGGAAGCAAAACACAATACCAAATCGGCGACATAAGTATGATAATTTTTCTTATCGCTTAGTAGGGCAGTGCCCACCCTATCTCAAGGGTCCCCGAGATTGGTGGGAAGGAGAAAGGAAGATATCCCCTGACTGGAGGCCTGGCCCGAATGCTTGCAACAGAGTGGACTCCGAAAAAGGCACCCAAAGGCCAGGTGGGAGTGTTAAACCGGGCGACAGATTAGGTCTACCACCAAAGTAAGCCACAGCGGGATTTGAACCAAGAGCGCAAAGAGTCGGAATAGATACTGCAAAGTATTCTATTCGACGCTCTACCGATTCCGCCAGTCCACCACCATAGACTGGTATTTTATTTATCTACCCTAAAAGGTTGAAATGCAAAGTTGACCTCAGCGGGATTTGAATTTAGAACGCAACGAGCCGGAACGAACACCGCAAAGTATTCTATTCGACCCTCTAACGACTCTGCCAATTCACTGCTTTTAAATAATAATAATTTTATTGCACGAGGAACTAAGCAAATTATTTATGGAGAACGGTGGAATTGAATCGATCACAGTAAATTACTGGTATTCCTTTCATACACCTTGGAGTTATGGTAGACAAAGTGGACTAACCGGGATCTGAAACTAGAACGTGCAAAGTGATGGTGATGATGATGGTGATGATGATGATGATGATGATGATGATGATGATGATGATGATGATGATGATGATGATGATTGTTACTAATATGCACAAGGCCAGAATTTTGGTGGGAGGGGTAAGTCGATTAAATCGACCCAGTACTTGACTGGTACTTTGTTTATCGACCCCGGAAGGATGAAAGCCAAAGTTGAACTCAGCGGGATTTGAACTCAGAACGCAGTGAGTCTGAACGAACACCATAAAGCATTCTATTCGACGCTCTAGCGACTCTGCTAATTCACCACTTTTAAATAATAATAATTTCATTGCACGAGGAACTAAGCAAATTATTTATGGGGAACGGTTGAGTCAATTGAATCGATCACAGTAAATTACTGGTATTTCTTTCATACATCTTAGAGGTATGGTAGGCAAAGAGGACTAGCCGGAATCTGAAATTAGAACGTACAAAATGATGATGATGATAATGATGGTGATGGTTTCTTTATTGACCACAAGTTTCTACCATATAATACAAAACTATGTCATACAGAAGGGTTGTAAAACACATGAGTGTGTACATACACGATAAATGTTCCAGTTCCTATCCACCTGGAGGTCTGACCCGAATCAGATTCCAAGCACCTTAACCGGCCGTCGGTCCAGCGACATGCTGAGTCGTTCTGGTTAGTGTGTGCTCTTGTCACCACCTCATATTCCTTCAGTATGTTGCCAACCACCTCGATTTCCGTGGTGTTTGACATCAATACCCTGACGTCGTCAGTGTATGCTAATACGGCTCTCCTGCATCTCAGCTCGAGCGGGATGCTTCTCAATACCTCCAGCTTCCGCAACAGTGGCTCAAGAGCCAAGTTATACAGAAGCGGTGAGAGGGGTCACACTTGACGGATCGAGCGCACGATACTAGACGGTTTCGATAAGTGGTAATTTAACGCCGCCACCGACCAGATGTCCCTGTACAATGTATCGATGCAGCCCCTGAACACCGGATCGAAACCGGCTGCGCTTAGCATAGCCATCAGCTTTCGACTGATCCAAATTGATCGAAGCCCCACCAAAGCCATATCTAGACCCGACCTTCACTACGATGTATCGCATGAGGTGGAGGTTTTCGTGGATAGAGCTTCCCGGAAACGTGCACGTTTGTGCGAACCTGATGACACTATCCGCGACAAGTAACAACCTTGGCCCAAATCTTTAACTTTGTGTTTAGCAGAATTATGGGTTGGAAGTTATCTATTATGTTTCTCTTGTCCGCGTCCTTTCTCGGCAGCGCCACAACTCACCAGTTCACTCAGATGGGAATTCTCCCAGTGCGCTGCCAGTTGCAATAGACGTCTGCCGAGACAGATGCGAAGTTTGACATGTTACAATAGAGTTCACAGGGCAGGCCAGGCCATCCAGTACCGCAACTTGCTCTTCGCAGAGCCGGACACAGCGCCCAATATTTCAAAAGCTAAAACCGATTTTTTTTTTTTTTTTTTTTTTTTTACCACACCACATCTTCCGCCGTTATTTGCGACAGAGTGTCGAGGAAGCTTACCGTCTCTCCTTTCGAATAGTTCGGCAAAGTGTTGCTGAAAACCCACATAAATCCGCTTGAAATCGGATATCACGTGCTCCTCGCTGTCCATCATGCTTCGGTTGTCATGACGTGCCTCTGCAACCCGTTCTATTAGTGCACGCGCCTTAGCTCGGGCAACGCAGACTTCATGCTTAGCATCGAAGAAATGGTCATGTGCCATTCTCGCTACTACCACTTCGGCTGTAAAATCCTTTCTGCAAGCCTCTTCTAGATTAGCTATTAACTTCCTCTCTAGTCTAAAGCTTTCTACTACTACTTCCTTAATTTCTCCTCAACTAGCTTACTAATCCGGTCTCTGTCTGCTTCGTAAACGACGCGTTCAACTTCTAGTAACGGGTCCTTGTCTAAAGGCCATGTCTAGGTTGACCATACAGATCTGTGGTAAACTTACGCTATCTCTTTCAGCTGCACTGACAAAAACTTTAAGTACGATCTGAACGACCCACTGTGATTTACCCAAGTCCACGTTGGTGCTCCTGGGTAATCCAATCGGTATCTGTCAGCCAGTTGAAAACTTCTGAGCAAATTTAAGAGGCTTTTGCACCACTCATTCCTAAATGCTAATCCCATCCGATCCCGGTGTTCGTCTAAGATGTCATTCCAGTCACCCACTAATACTAATGAGCGAGATGCACCCATATAGGTCTCCGGGCGCTTAAAGAAGTTTGGCTGGCCTACCCACTTCAAGACATAGTCGATCACCAGCCTCAGGGCACCACCTTCAATTCACGTCTAGGACCATCGACCTGCCGTCCGATAGAGCCTTTCCTAAACAACACAACTACCCTACACGATCCAGGTCTAAGGTGGCCAGAAGTGCGAGTGGCTACGTGTCGGAACACTAGTCTTGAAGATCGCTGAGGGGTCTAACTAAATCAAGTGACTTAAGGTCATTGAGAAGGCGGCTCTGCTTCCAGACGACGCCCAGGTCACGAAAATCCAATGAGAAGACAATAAAAGGGTACTTACCTGGAGATTTCCTTCTCTTTTGTGCTTCCAAATCAGCCATAAGGTGTCGCTGCCTCAGTTCGGCAATGAATTCCCCACATCCTATGGAGAGAGGATCTTCTATTGATGTCATCTTCTCCAGCAGTCTATCGTTTTGAGATTTGCAGAGACATTCTTATATTTTGTCTCCTACCAAACAGTATTTTTTCTTCCTTTTTATGAGCTCTATAAACTTCACATTGTCCTTGCAACCGTGAAGTTGAGGAAATTCCTGATCGTTTTTTGCCACTTGATAGTCTTTTGATGGTGGAGGGGTCATTAAAATTTGGAGGTCTATACTGACCCTCTCCCAATATTTTTTGCGGGTCGCTCGCACAAGCACCACCTCACCATACTGTTTCGCCGAAGTCGCGGTCAGTCATGGATCACCCATCTCCTTGACCGTGACTCTTGTGTTTCTTCGCCCCATTATACTGAAGCACATGGGTTGATGTATGTCGCACAAGCACCAACTGTCTTTTTTTCCCCTCCTCTGTCTTTAGCACCTAACCCTTGTTCCGCAAGTTGTGCTCAACTTCATGTCACACATTGAAATCTCCTCACAGTAGCATGTGGAATCCCACTTTATTGTTTTTGGAGAAGTAGAGGTACGTCAACGTTCACCTGCGTCTCTCCTCGACGAACTTCTCAGGTAACGAAGCACGGTCCCATGCGACATGCGTCTCTTATTCTGCTTCCTTCTCCAATATCTTGGCCAGGTCCGGCTCTTCCCAGTCTCCAGCGATTATGGCAAATGTTGTTGCTGTTGTCTTTTTTCTCAATGATTGTTCTTGTTTATTTTATCGACGTCATCTCAGTCCACGGGGTTGTCAGTGCTGACATTGAGGGTGCCACCACTCTCGACACGAACTACAATGTTTTTGTTTGTTGATGTCTCTTCAACAATTTGTTTTTGGATGGTGATGGCGTATTCCCCCTCTACGTATGGAAGGCTGCCACAACCATTGTGGGAGCCTCCTCCGACCACTATCGTAAATGCTATTCTTCTTATAATAATAATTAGTCTATATGTATATATGTGTGATGTGATGCATGCATCCATTATTTTTCTAATAGTGTTATTATGTGTTTTACTCGATAAATACATATCCAACAACAATAAAACCGAAAGCGAGCATCGGAAGTGGGCCCACTCGTTGTTTTAAAAAAAATTAAAGGTTTCACTTCAAAATAATGGTTAAAATTGAAATATGTACTTTTTCTTTCCTTAAAATGGAAGAAAACCAAAACGAATAAAACTCTCACCTCCTTTCGAAAACACAAAATCAAAAACACACTCACACTTCAGTTCGTAATCCCATTTTAACACAAAATTTCAGAACCAAAATTAGAACACGTCTGATTGTTAGTGTTTCAAGAAGAGTGGGGATTTCTATTATCAGCACAAGGTCAGAAACTGGGATAAAGGGGTGTTGTCAATTTAATCCTAAAGGACTGGTACTTCTAACCCGGAAGAATGAAAGGAAAAATCGATCTCGGCGGGATTTGAACTCAAAACTTAAAGGAACACAACTAATCTCACAAGACGTTTTATGAATAAGCTGTATAGTATTTCTGTTTGAAGCTATGGATCGTTGGGAAATATGACTGCAATGTCGATTATCAGATCTATACTACGTTATTATCACTTCTTTTATTAATATTGAGTGGAGGAAAGTCGAAGTTGGTCATATTTGAACTCACAGGTATAAGGCACCGAATATTGCCAAACATCTAGTCTAATTCTCTACATCTGTTCTAAAGCCACTTTAATATTTCTGAATATAATATTGGTTTCTGTTTTGAGAAGGCACAAGACACATGAAATATGTTCATAGCTTGCTCAAGAACATTCACATAAGTGAAATGAAAAGTAGAAGAGAGAATTGAAATCAGGTTGTTGTTTACTCCAGATCAGCACAGATCGAACAGACGCATGATTATAGGCATTCCAGCTGTGACCATCTCGTCTTTTTTTCAAGCGGAGTCCTTCCCCTTTTAAGATGGTGAAGGTGAAATTTGAGGGAGATTTGGCTGCTATTTCTGGTAGGTCGAGTGACTACGTAGAGGATTTCTCGTCGGTTCGTCGAAATCAGGTTGCCGACATAACTTACAGGAATTACGTTGCTCTTCAGCACTGCATATATTATTTCATAGAAAATCTTTGAAAGTGAAATTAAAAGCACTAGGAAGTTAAGTGTTGGGTCATTGTAATTCCGGTAATGGACCATCCTGGATGACTTGCTCAGAATTCTATGTGGAATACATTGGAAAATTAATAACATGGAGTGAGCAAATAGGCGATCTTTCGATTTAGGCAGATAAAATGGCCGACTACAAAGTGAAAGAAAGTCAAGCTTTACAACTACTCTGTGTTGTGTGTGTGTATTCGTTATTTTTCTTTTGTCTTTCTCTCTGGTCTTTGTAAATATCTTTCTTTCTCTTTATTGTTTTTTTTATTTCTTCTTATCCACACACGCACACACATATATATATATATATATATATATATATATTACTCTTTTACTCTTTTACTTGTTTCAGTCATTGGACTGGGACCATGCTGGGGCACCGCCTTGAAGTCGATTAGATCGACCCCA
>JAOPJM010210017.1:0-12735 GCA_027124095.1 Muusoctopus leioderma | reverse complement strand
TAAAAATTCTGCCTCAAGAAATCTCCATCCAACCCATGCTAGCATGGAAAAACGGACGTAAAAAGCGATGAATGAATGAATGATGGAACTAAACACTCTCTCGATTTCGGCATTCAAGTTTGGTAATAATAGTAAATTTATAGCGGATTAACTCCTGAAGCATCTTCATATTCATTTATTTCTGACTAGAATTGTTCAGTGTTTCTTACATTTGTCCATTTATTTAAATGAATACTGTTATATTAGTACTCAGCAGCAGCAATTTCTTCTTCTGTGTTGAACATCATTTCTAAGATGGGATTAACAGGCTCCTTTACTTGGCAACAGAAAAGCAAGATATATATTTTCAAAACATTCTCAGGTAATCCCTGCCTAAACTGTTGAAATAGACAAAGAAGGAATTGTTTCAATCTGTTTCTTAAATTCATTTCATCTTCCTGGGTTATTTTTTTTTTTTCAATTATTAGCTCTGCCACTTTTCTTTTAAACCTGTAACCAAAATTAGGTTTGGGATCTGAATATCCTTATATATCACACTGTAGAGGGTTCACTTTGTTAGTTCGTAGTATTAACATTTGGTCAATAGATTTAATCAAGTGAGGAAGATCTGTAAATAATTTGGTTTTGTCTACACTGTTAGATTCAAACACTTTATTTACTTGTTGAACTTGAACCAGTACAGGATGCAAAAACAAAATCCACAACAAATGTTTATCATCTTTGAACATATTATGCAGAATTTGAGCTGTACAACATTTGTTGAACTCACAATTCCAAAGCGAGTTTTTAGCTTAAACCACTGGTTTACGATTCTGTTTGTCTAGATGAAGAGTGTGAAAACCACTTACATGTTTCAGCAACCAAAAATTCTAAGTTTCCTGGAAGAGATTCTAATGAAGCAATGAATAGCAAATGAAGCAATGAATAGCAAAAGCACCTGATTAAAATTAAGGATGGTATTTCTGTCTTCAACTTTTCATACGCACCATTATTAACTCCAACCATAACACTAGCATTGTCTGTACCAATGGCAATGACATTTTTTATATTTAGTTTCAAGTTCACAAGTTTTTTCAAAGCATTTACAATACATTTAGCATCACAAGTCTTAGAATAACTAAGCTAAGAAAAGAACAAATAACTTTTTTATACTTCTTGCTGTAATAAATGATAGTAATTTCTAAACGATTTTTCACTGAAATGTCATTGGTTTCATCTTGTAACAAGCTGAATCTGCCATTTCCAATATCACCAATTAGATCTTCAAAATGTTGACTAAGAAAATTCATTATAATAGCAGTGAATTTTTACTTTTGGCCTCATTTAAAACATTTATAATATTTAAAAAAAGATATACTAAGTGATTACAGGTTTTGATTGATGACTGACAACAAGTATATTATGCAACACTACCTTCAACTTTTGCTGTGTCATCACAATTCTGCATCAATAAATTTGTCAGAGAAATTGTCTGATAGGGAATTGTATTGATATGTTTTTTGTCTCACTATATTTCATTAACAAACAATATTTTGCTGCTATATCACACCTACAGAATCTACAGTGTGCTTTTAACCACTTACTAAAAGCCTTCATATTTAGACGTACTTTTTTGAATTTCTGAGAATGTCTTTTTCATATCTTTACTCATTTTCAAAGAATTAATAAATTGAAGTGTTTAAATAATTCATGGTGATTTTGGTTTCAGTTTGTCAGTTTGCTATACACCAGCCGTGGAAGAATTTTTTTTATGATGCTCGACGCAGTGCTGCAGCCAGCTTGTTTGTCAATTTTTTTAGCAATTAAGAATAGTTATTTGTTTGACAGCAGTGTAGTCTCAAATGCAATTAAGGACAGGAAAACAAGGAAGGTAGCTGGTCCATCAGGGATAGTTGCTGAGATGCTTAAAATAACTGGAGGGATAGGACATCTACTAGTCACTTGCATAGTCAATCAGGTAATACAAGAAGGTGTCATACCCAATGACTTGCATAGCAGTGTTATCATCAACTGCTACACGAGCAAAGGTGATGCACTGGAGAGAGGAAACTACAGGGGCATCAACTGCTGGACCAGGTTATGAAAGTTACGAAAAGAGTTATTGCACAACTGATCAGGAGCATAATTAGCATAGATGAGATGTAGTTTGGCTTCATGCCAGGAAGGGGTACTTACCGATGCCATCTTCATAGTGAGACAACTGCAGGAGAAGTATTTAGCTAGGAGTAAGCCCCTATACTTAGCTTTAGCTGACCTGGAGAAAGCCTCTCACAGGGTTCCATACTCTGTGATCTGGTGGGCTCTTAGGAAACTAGGGGTAGATGAATGGATTGTAAGAGCCGTGCAAGCCATGTACAGAGGCTCAGTTAGCAAGGTGAGAGTCAACAATGAATTCAGTGACAAATTTAGTGTACATCAGGGCTCAGTACTCAGTCCCCTCCTGTTTATTATAGTTCTTCAGGCCATAACAGAGAAGTTTAGGAGTGGTTACCTGTAGGAACTCCTGTATGCTAATGACCGAGTACTTAAAACAGAATCTGTAGAAGACTTAGAGAAGAAATTCCAGACATGGAAGCAAACCATGGAATTGAAAGGCCTCAAAAGGCTAAAGTTTTAGTAAGTAGAAAAGAAGACAGGTCCTTGATACCATGAGTGAAATGGCAATACTTGATATGCAAAAAGGGAGTAGGTAGAAATTCCATACGGTGTACCCAGTGTAAACTGTGGATGTACAAGGGATGTAGAAGGATTACAAGCAGGCTGAAAGAGAAGGCAAACTTTGTGTGTGGCAGATGCAAAAAAATAGTTACTAAGAACTCATGCGAAATAAATTCCTTCAAGTTATGTAGTAACCTCATCAGCAGTGGATTAAGGTGTTCTGAGAGCATAGTAGCCAGAGTTAGAACGGGCTGGAAAAAGTTCAGGGAGCTATTACCTCTGGTGGCAACAAAAGGGTTCTCTCTCAGATCTCAGAATGAAAGGTAGGTTGTATGATGCTCGTGTACGAAGTGCTGCGATACTACATGGTAACAAAACATGAGCCTTGAATGATAAAGATTTGCGACTGTTGGAAAGAAATGAAGTGAGCCTGCTCCGATGGATGTGTATTGTCAGTGTGCATGAGCGACAGAGCACAAATGAGCTGAGAGAGAAAAGTTAGATATAAGAAGAATCAGCTGTAGTATGCAAGGGAGAAGACTGTGCTGGTATGTGCATGTGATGTGTATAGAAGAAGCTATGTATAAAGAAGTGCCAAGCCCTTGAAGTAGATGGGAACCGTGGTTTTAATTCCAAGTATGTGATGCATTCATTACAATTTTTTTAATATCCTCCCCAAAAAATGGCAAGTTCTTAGATCTGACATAGAGCCATAATCAAGTCACTCCAGGATGATGTAAAAGCTTATGTAAATCTGTGATTCCAGGAGATATTATAGAGAAGCATCTGGTAAGAGCATCAGCAGCTGTGTTATCTTTGCTAGGTATGTATCAGATGTCGTAATTGTAAAGCAATAATTCTTTGTGTCAATGAAGAATCTTATCACTCTTCATTTTTCCTCTACTTTTGTGACTAAATATGAACGAAATTGCTTGTTGATCAGTGTGTAATGTAAAATAGCTTCAAAGTATAAACATTTGCCATTTTCTAACATTTTCTATGATAGCCATAGCCTCCTTTTCAGTTGAGAGATTTTGTGCAGGGCAAGAAAGGGTTCTGGAGAAGAAAGTGACAGGTTTATTTGTAGTTCCAGAAGCATCAGTTTCAATATGTAGTGAAACTTCAGGTAAGATAAGTGAGAGAGAGGGGCATTAACTAATAAAGCAAAAATAGAGTCCAGCTCTCTTAACAATGAACATACATACTGCTGCTGTCATGAACAAATCAACCCATAGACAAAGATGCTATTTTTGCTGGACTTCCAAGTAGGGTAATGAGGGGAGGGAAGATCACTGGTAAACCTCTGCATTTCTGTGAAAGAACACCCACAATTATAGTTCTCGAAGCATCAGTTTCAACATGTAGTGGAACTTTAGGTATGATAGGCGAGAGAGAGGCATTAACTATTGGATTTTTAAGCAGATGAATAGTATGTAGGTGTCATTTTGCAATGGAAAAGTAGGATTTTGTAAGGGTTGAATTAGTTCTAAGAAAGGAGACACCCAATTACAGTAGTCATCATCATCATCATCATTTTACGTCCGTTTTCCATGCTGGCATGGGTTGGACGAGTGATTTCGGCCTGCGTTGGTTGTGTATGGAGTCAGCACTCTCCTAGGCGGGTCGGGGGACCCCGCCTCACACATGTTTCGTTTGGCTTGGTTTCTATGGCTGGATGCCCTTCCTATCGCCAACCACTTTACAGAGTATATGGGGTGCATTTATCGTGGTACCAACACTAAAGAGGTTGTCATGTCCCCGACACGACTATAGAGCCCTCTCGACCATGTGTTGTTTTCCAAACCTAGTTGTCATTGTAGTTGTTTAGCATTGCTAGATATCGGGAAATCAATGAACGCATTCTGGGTCAGGTTGCAGGAAGTTAATTCCTATTTTGTATCCAGGGTAACAAATGGACGTTTGGTAGAGAAGACATTTGTCATTGTTGATGTAATGCTGAGTGTCTTAGCAGCTGAAATAAATTGAGTCCAAGTTCTCGTCATGTTTATCAATAGTTTTGCCAACAACAATAGCATCGTTGAGATGGGCATAAACTCCTTTTATATCATTGTTGGCAATTATGCTATCCATCACTTTTTGAAAAATACGGCATTAGTCACACCAAAGGATAATTTTGTAAACTAGAATAAGCATCCATCAGCTTCGAATACCATGTATCTCTTATCGTCATTGTGGAGTGGAATATAATGGTATACTGCTTTCAGATCCAGTTTGCTGGGCATGTTGTACTCTCTCCATTGTCCAGTCCTGTCTCTGTTTATGATTCAGGGGTAGGTATGGTGAACTGGGTCCACCACATGATAGTTGCTGCACCTTTGTATTTATAATTGGTATTGTGCATCCCAACACAGTGTTTGGATGACTTGGTGAGATACACAGACCCAGTGCTTCAGATATACTTCTGCATGAAACTGGCAACACAACCCAAATTGAGTAAAACATCAGTAGGTTGTTAGCCATATATAATATCTCTTTGAAGACCATTTCCTTGATGTGCCCTTGTAGCACAGATTGTAAATGCTGATGTGGCTCTTTTTGACTGACATGCCCATGAAAAATAGCCAACCTTTTTGCAGTAGTGGCAAGTTTCATTCTTTGTAGGACGAATAGAGCAGTGATAGTGGGTGTCAGTATAAAAATAGCATCTCCGTCATCGGTTCATTTTTTTCATGACAGCAGCACCTATGCTCATTGCAACGGAATTGGTCTCTATTTTTGCTGTGATTTCAGATAGGGCATTCAGATGGAGGGGAGATCACAGGGCATTCAGATGGAGGGGAGATCACTGGTAAGTCTTTGCATTTCTCTGAGCAATTTCCAGAGAATGAGCTTGGGTGATTGCCTGTTCCAAATTCAATGAAGATTTTTCAAGGGGTCTTTGTTGAATATGGTCAGAGAAGATCTTGAAAATAAATGAATCTCTAATGATTTCCTCTTAATATACATAAGCAGTTACAGCCTGAAATTTACTGGGCCTGCTGAAGCTGCATAGATTTGTGACATAAGATTAAATGTCTTAACCTGGCTGATGAATTCATGACTGCAATTGGAATCTGCAAAAAATTGTATTCTGCTCTTTAATAAAGATGTGATTAAGGGAAACTATTGCAGTATTGTAATTGGTGCAATCTGCAATATGGCTGAAGATTGAAGGTGAGATGGAGTTAGTAAGCAGAATGATTCTTTGTTGTTCAGTTGAGTCTGGTAATTCAGCAAGAAAATTTAGGAGTGTAGTTTTCCAGTATGTCCACTCTGTGCTTGTAACTGATGAAGTGTTCTCAAAGCAATGTGGCTGAAGAAAATTTTCCAATGTTGTTGCATTTCCTTGCAGAAAGATGTGTCCTGGAGAACTTTCTGGTTAAACTTGTAAAAATAATTGTTTCTAAGTTTTAGCTGAATAAATTGCTGTGGTAAGAAACAGTTGCTGTGAATCAAATCATTTTATTTGACTAAAACTTTCAACTTCAGTATTCAAAGCACAAGTGTAATCGTCCATATATATTGCAAATGGTTGGCTGCTAGTCTTCAGCTAAACTATACAGTAATGCAACTGGGCCAGAAGTAGTAATAATGATTTCATAGCACATTCATATGTATGAATGCATCATTGTTGTTGTCCAAATTCAAGTGATGGAGCTCTGTTTCTTTGTTAGAAATATGCTCCTTCCTTATAGGAAGAATTCAAATAATTAAAAAAGAAAGATAGCATGCATACATACATACATACATACATACATACATACACACACACATAAACACAAGTCTGTATGGGGAAGAAATGATAAGTTTAACAAGCAAGCTGTATGGATGGAAGCACTACAACAGAGCTACTGCAAACTTGTTGAACAAAAACAATATGAAACTAATGGAATAGTATTAGAAACAATCCTAAAGAAAATGACAAACAGAAAATCCTAAGGCTTAGATCTTATAACAGAATATTGGTTCAAGAATCTCACCATTTATCACCGAGATTTGATAACATTGTATAAAAAGAGCACCAGGGGCACATTGGATATTACCCAACTGCCATTATTCTTCTCATTCCAAAAAGTAACCACACAACCCAATAGTCTACCAGAACATCAAGTATAAGATATACACTGGGTGCCTCTTACAGGATCATTGTGCCACCAACAATATTACAACACTCGAGCAAGCTGGGGAAAAAAAGGAAGTATGGGGCTGTATAGAGCAGCTACTAATCAACAAAATGATACAAGAAAAAACTGTAAAGAGCTGCAGGAACATGGCCGTAGTGTGGCTGGACTACTAGAAAGCCTTTGATAGAATACCACATGGGTGGATTATCAAAGCATTACAATTATCCAAGGCTCCACAACAGCTGGGAACTATTATTCAACACCTAACCAAGACTTCTCAGAGATGATAACTAATCAAATATGACACCATACACTACCAGAAAGGCATCCTGCAGGGTGATAGCTTGTCAGTACTGCTCTTTGTCCTCTTGTTAAACCTGTAGCAAACTTTCATGTTTGTTGAAATTTGACACGCAAAATGGCCCAAAAGCCAGTTCTGTTTTGTACACTACATGACCTTTACAATTTTCATTTCACTGACAAAATCATATACAAAACAGGCTCAAAATGACAGTCTTCTAAATGTCACGTGTCCGTGTTTATTGTGTTTAAGATCATTTTTAACCAATCAGTAGTCAGCTACTTTTGGTGCAATTTACTTTTCGCGTGTGTTGTGCAAACACATGTAGCTCTCAGGAGCCTACCTCTCTTAATAAATTGCTGCAATTTTTTGTCAACAACAGAGTTTGCATTATTGTCGGCCAACACTATGTCAGATGGCGAATTGGTAAAGACACTCTCTCAAACATTCCTATAATTTATGCATGTCTTATCACACATTCTTATTCTTGAATTTTCTTTCTGCTTATTTCAGATAATATTTTCTCTTACTTGCATTTCTGTTTATAATGGTCACTGTCTGACTTTGACATTCCAAACTGAACTTTATGAACATATCATTTACTGAACTCTATCTCGATCAGACATGTTAAAGAATTTATTCACTTTTGCTATTTTTCAGTATGCATACACATTTTTGTTTGTTGCACATTGCCATAATTATTCATTGGAGAACTTTTGAAATCAACAGGTTACAACCTCGTAACCATCTAAAAATTCTCTTTCATGAGAAGTGTAAATGTACCACAAATAAAAACACTATGTTGGAGTCAGTTTTTGCATGAAGCATAGGAGAAGAATTACTCTACAGACCGGTTATCATACCTGCTTGCAAAACATAGTGTTGTTAATAGAAATGGATACCCTTGAATCCAGAGATTTCTCTCACCTATTCTTTGTAGACAACCTGAAGCTGTATGGGCCAAGTATTAACCACATTAATCTCGATATTCTACAGACATTGGAATGAAATTTAGTGAGTCCAAATGTGTATTTTTAGTTTGAGATGAAAACTTGTGCCCTGCCCCCCCTAAACTAAACAGGAATGTCTTGACAATACAACCTTTACATTCATGTGAGAACTACAAGTATCTTGGACAGGATGATAATGATGGACCTATTAATAAAGAGAGGGCATGAAATGAATACCTCAAGAGAGTAAAGAAAATATGGTCATCAGAACTCTCAGCCTACAACAAGTCTATCACCAACAACACCTTTGCAGTGTCTATCTTGACACCTACATTTGGCCTTCTGAATTGGTCATTACAAGAAGTTAGCGAGATAGATGTAAGATATCAGAAACTGCTCACTATTACTGTAAATTTCAACATTAGTGGGAGATGCTGAACAGTCCTATCCTGGACCCACAAGCTAAATTGCATATGTGACTGTTGTGGTAGAGTAATGGTGGTAATCATGGTTGCATTTTTCCTGCTGTCTTCTGGTTGTTTTCTCCATCTCATGCATATGAATCCCATTCCCATACAGCTTCCGCTAAGTGGTATGGTCAGCAACAACATCCTCCAGGTCCTTGGGTCTGATCTTGAACTTCCTCAAAGCATTCTTCACCTGATCCTTATAGCACTTCTTTGGCCCTCCAGCTGAGCATTCGCCACGGAGTAGCTGGCCGTATACAACTGTGGCGGCTGTGATATGCATGTCTGCGACAATGAATATATATATATATATATATGCATGCATATGTATATATGCATATATATATATATATATACACACACACATATATATATATACACACACACACACACACATATCTATATACATATACACATGTATATACATATATATATATATATACATATACAAGTGTGTGTGTGTGTATATATATATATATACACACACACACACATACACGCATGTATATACATATATACATACATGTATATATATGATGGATCTCCATCGGTTTCAACAATGAGTGTTCCAATTGTTCAATCAATGGAATGGCCTACTCATTGAATTAGCATGTAAGTGGGTGAGCCTTTCACAAACATGTGTACCTTTAATGTAATCTTGAGGCAGAATCAGTGCAACACAGTGACAAGGCTGGACCTCTGAATTACAGGTACAAGCCATCCAGCGGGCTTTCACATAGTTTCGTCTACTGAAATTCACTCACAAGGCTTGGATCGACACGAGGCTATGGTAAAGACGCCCAAGATACCATGCAGTGGGATCGAACTCAGGACCTTGTGATTGCAAACCGAACTTTATGCTGCATCTACACATCAATGTCATCATTATCATTTTTACGTCCACTTTTCCATACTGGCATGGTTTGGATGGGTCTTTTTGAGGCAGTGTTTTATGGCCAGATGCGATTCCTGATGCCTATCATGATATGCAGAAATTTAAAAACTAATGGAATATCTGTACATACTTAAAATTACAAAGAAAAAGAAAATATATTTTTGATAACATCGCTTATAATAATTACAGATGTGTATTTCGTGTAACACAGTAGGAGATAATTCAAACCGTAAATTGCGGTCACAGGATTAAAATCTCCCTCTATGTATGTATGTATGTATGTATGTGTGTGTGTGTGTCTTAGCTACACACACATACATACATACACACATATATATATACATATATATATATATATATATATATATATATACCAAAGTCTAAACGAGGAAAAAACAACATGAAGAACAAGGTACAAACTAGGTATAGATATTAGTTTATCGCTGAGGAAAAGAAGTAGAAATAGTCCTTGACGTTTTGAGTTAAACTCTTCATCGGAAAGATAGAAAGAGAAAAAGCAAAAGAAGAAAAAAAGTAGAGTGGTAGTCGAAAAACACATGTTTGCTGGGTCACGCCATATTGAAAATAACAGGAAGTAGTTGGCAGGAGAGCAACAGGGGAGATAACTGTGAGATAGGTGTGTGTGAATATGCACATGATTGTTTATCTATGCGCCATTTAGTTTGTACGTGTACGTGTGTGCTCTGTGGTTCTGGTTTGAATGCATTGTTTGCGAGTTCATAGTGTTTCAATGTCTATGTGTGGTTGTTTTAGTGTGTTGGTTATGTGGTGGTGTGTATTGTTTGCAAGTTATATAGATGTGTGCCTATTTATCGTTTAGGTTAATATGTATGTTTGTTGTATTGATGTACGTTTGCTATATAGATGTATGTAGGTAGTAGTAATAGCGTGTTTGAGTTAGTTTTATTTTGAAGAGTGTGTATGTTTGCAAGTGTTATTTATGTGGTGGTGTATGTTGTATCTGTTATATAAATGTATGTATTTGTCGTACAAATGAGTATGTATGTGTTAGTTGTGTAGATTGGTATGTATGTCTATTGTATGGATGTACGTTTGTTGTTTAGATGGTGTCGTTTGTTTGTGTTGGTTGTGTTTTGATGAATGTGTGTAGTTGTGTGTATGTATGGTGTGTGTGTATGTATGTATATGGCGTATGTGTGTGTGGAAGGAGGGTGTGTATTAGCAATGGTGAGGAAGGAGAATATTTGTGGAATGGGTGTGTGCAGTTGTATGTAGTATGATTCTGTGTATGTTTGTGTGTGCGCACTGTTTGAACTTATGTACCTGTGTGTGTGTTTGTTTGGGTCTTAATGTAAGTGCCGTAATTGCATGTGTATATGTATGTGATGTGTGTGTATGGGGAGGAGAGAGGGTTATTAGAGAGAAAAAAACGTTGTTCCCGGCGGAGGCGAGAGTTTGGTAAACCGCTATGCAGGGATAGGCCGAATACAAAGAGATGTGTGGAGTGGGGTGCAGAGTGAAAATGACAAGAGACGGCGGAATCATTTCCAAGTTGGACATCCTAAAGTTGTTCCGTGAAGTGGTCAGCTAAGCGACGTCCAGTTTGGCCAATATATAGGGAGTTACAGTAGGAGCATTTGATGCAGTGAATGAGGTTAGAGGAGGTGCAGGTAAAAGAGTCATTTATGTGGAAAGAGAGGTGGCTGGGGCCAGTAAGGACAATAGTATTGGAGAGTAAGAGGCAAGAGTGGTAACAGGGCAAGAGCAGGGGAGGGAACCAGGTTGGGTATGGGGGATAGGAAAGGAGCTACAGACCAATAGGTCATTTTAGGTTGTGGGCACGCTTGAAGGAGCGAAGGGGTGGGTTCAGGAAGATGTGGGAAGTGGTAGGGTCAGATTGAAGGAAGAGGACAGGAGGGGTATTGTGGATGGATGGTAGGTAAGGGGAAAAGGGAGACATTTGGAGGTGGGCAGATGCGGGAAGTGAGGGTGGAAGTTCGGTGAGGGCGTCTTGGATTAGGGTCGAGGGGTATTTGCATTGGGTAAAGTGTTGGACTATGTGTTGAGATTGTGTCTTAAAATCATCTTGCGGCTACAGAGACGACGGCAGAGGCGGGGGAATTGGGAGTAAGAGATTGAGTTTAGTATGGGTGGGGTGGGAGGATGTGAAGTCGAGGTAGGAGTGAGAGTGTGTGGGGAGGGGGTAAATATGGAAATGGTGAGAGTGGGGGATGGGTGGTCAATAGCGACAGAAATGTCATATATATATATATGTATATGTATGTATGTATCTATGTGTAGCTAAGACACAGATACTTGCATATGAATGTCTTAGCTACACACACACACACATATACACATAAATAAACACACACACACACATATATATATTCTTTTACATGTTTTAGGTATAGGCACAGGCATGGCTGTGTGGGTAAGGAGTTCGCTTCGCAACCACATGGTTTCGGATTCAGTCGCACTGCGTGGCACCTTGGGTAAGTGTCTTCTACTATAGCCTCGGGCCGAACAATGCCTTGTGAGTGAATTTGGTAGACGGAAACTGTAGAAGCCCGTCGTATATATATATATATATATATATTTGTTAACGGAATAAATGTAATTGAAAACCATCATGTCTTTTATTAATCTATATATATATATATATATATATATATTCAATATAAGTATATAGGAATGGTGTCCAGCTATAGAAAACATGCCAAAAATGGAATGTACCAGCAAAACATGGACTCCACTAGCCCTATCACATGCTATCCATCTAGGAAGGCAGTATCTCCAAATAAGGACTGATACAGGATACAGGAGACTCTATCAGAGAGAGGCTGTTAATAAATTAGTGCCGTGAACAAAAATACCTTTGTGATATTTATTCTGAGTTACATACCTTTATGCCAACGTGGACTTAGCCATTCAATAAATAGAGATTGATAGAATAAGTATCAGACAAAGTATGGTGTGGTGTGGTGTGATGGGGTGGGGTATGTTCAAGTAAAACCCTTGAAAGCTGTGCCCTAGCATGGCTACAGTCCAATGAGTAAGGGAGAAAAAAAAAATAAAACTAAAAGAACTTTTCTATCATTCTGGCTTTGTTGTTTTCTTTTCTCCTTTCCTTTCTTTACAGATACAAACGAATGTATTACTGGCAACATTTGTGGTCGTGGTACATGCACCAATCTGATTGGTCAGTTTGAATGTTCCTGTGAAGATGGCTACACCTCTGGACCGGAAGGCACTTGTGAAGGTAAAGAACATTATTATTATGTTTTTATTATTATTATTATTATTATTATTATTATTATTATTATTATTATTATTATTATTATTATTATTATTATTA
>JAOPJM010209618.1:0-12740 GCA_027124095.1 Muusoctopus leioderma | reverse complement strand
AGAAACATGTTTGTTTGAACATTATAACTTCATTTTTTCTTATCGAGTCTTAGAGATTATTGATCGAACCACGTATGAAGAGAGAAAGAAGAAAACATTTTTTAGTGAACATGCATGTAACACATGAACAGTATATTCTAAAGCATATATTTTGATTGATGGGTTATTGATATGTCTAAATGGTCAGTTGACTCCCATGTTGTGGAACTTATACAATATGAGATAATACTGAAATAGAATTATAGATTAACCATTAGGTATATCACATTCACACTTACATTTAATTTTGGGATTAATATACACATCATTATGCATACTCAGAATACACTGAAATGTATAAATAATATATAATTGCATGCATACATATGTGTATGTTTGTGTGAGAGAGGGAGGGGGGGAGTGTATGTGTTCATGTGTGCGCTTTTGCATACACACACTACAAATCATACATCCATACATCATCATTAATCCTCAACAATTACACATATATAGATTTAATCTCATTCTCATGTAATTCATTGATTTTGGCCAGTAATTTCCACCAACCTGTGTAAATAAGACATGATCCCAAAGTGAAGACATGCGCAGCTTCAGACAGCCTATCAATCAATCAATGTTCAGTACAACTTAATGATTTCTCACTCACTATGTTAACTTAACTATTGCCCACTATCTGGGACAGATAAATACTTTTTATCTAAATAATTAACATACAATCTCATAAAAATATCTTGTTCCCTAAAAGAGCTTCATTCTTTACTAATAACGGATATAGTTTTTATTTATGTTCATAATCAATCAAGTTAAGACAAAATAATAATGATTTAGACCACACTTTTCAATACAAGGGCCACATTGTATATTTTACACATTTTCGCAGGCCAAAGAAAAAAATCAGTTATATTTTGATATTTTTGGATAATCAGCTTGATATAATTCAGAACAAAAGAGATACATAACAATTACAAAGGAAGTATGCCTGACCACCTGGTTGAAAAAAATGTAGGAAATATTATATATATATATATATATCATCATCATCATTTTACGTCTGTTTTCCATGCTGGCATGGGTTGGACGGGTGATTTCAGACCGAGTCACTCCAAGATGGGTCTGGGGACTACGTCTCACTCATGTCTCATTTGGCTTGGTTTCTAAGGCTGGATGCTCTTCCTATCATCAACCATTCTACTGAGTGTACTGGGTGCATTTATTGTGGCACTGACACTAGAAAGGTTGCCATGTCCATGACACAACCAAAGAGACCTCTTTACCTTATGTTTTTCCTTCGATTGCCAACCACTTTACAGAGTATACTGGGTACATTTTATCGTGGCACCAACACAAGAGATTTTGTCATGTCCATGATATGACTAGCGGGTCCTCTCTACCCTATGCTGTCTCCATTCGGCCGTCAATTACTATACCAAGTGAACAATGTGCATTTTATTTTATTTGGCACCAGCGCCGGGGAGGACATAGTCCCTGCTCCTAGAGGGTGAGTGTGAACAGGTGGGTTGGTTGGTGAGAGAGAGAGAGGGGATGATGGATTCTTAATAATAGTAATAATAAAGACGTCAGGGTTGAAGAATAGGAAGATAATGTAGAGGATCGGTGGTAAGTGAATAGGGATGTGAGGGTATCGAAGATGCGAGGAGAGAGTGGAAGAATGAGGAGGCAGGACAAATGGGGAGAAGATGGGTGATGAGAGAGAAGGGGGATGATGGATTTTTAGTTAGAATGCTAGTAATAATAGAGATGTTTGGTGAGAGAGAAGGGGGATGATGGATTTTTAATTAGAATAATGTGAGTAGTAATAAAGATGTTAGGGAGTATAGATGTGAGGGTATTGAAGATGGATGGACGGAGGGGGGGTTGACAGGAACCAAATTGGTGGATGGGTGAGAGAGCCCTGGAAGTTGATTTGTTACACATTTTACTGCTTGGTCTCTATCCCATCATTTTAACACCCATTTCGCTATCCTTACAAGTGTGGTTGTGTCCTCTCCAGCACTGCGTTATCACCAGTTGTCGCAGTCTTCTGTCATCTCCTTGGTCAGGCCCAGTGTCTTGAGGTCAGCCTTCACCCCACTTCATCCTATGTCTTCTGAGGTCTCCCTCTTCCCTGTGTTCCATCCACTTTGAGTGCTTAGCACTTCTTTATATAGTTGTCATTACCCATACGCATCACATGCTCTTATCAGCAGAGTTTTCTCTCTTGCACACTACATCTAATACCTCTGATACCCACTTTTTCTCTCAGCTTGTTTGTGCTCTATCGTTCATGCACACAAATGTTACACATCCGATAGAGCATGCTTGCCTCATTTCTTTCCAGCCTTTGCAAATCCTCTGTATTCATGGCCCACATCTCACTACCATGCAGTACTGCACTTCGCACACATGCATCATACAATCTGCCTTTCACTCGGAGAGAGAAGCCCTTTGTTGCCAGCAGTGGTAGTAGCTCCCTAAACTTTTTCCAGCCCATTCTCACTCTGGCTGCAATACTTTCAGTACATCCAACCCCACTGCTAATTTGGTCACCTAGGTAACAGAAGCTATTGACCACTTCTATATAGCCTTGCTGGCATTTGAGGGAATCTATTTCCCATGTTCTCCTACTAATGACTACACCTGCACATCTGCTGCATACAAAGTCTACCTTCTTTGTCAGCCTGCCTGTGATCCCACTGCACCTCTTGGGTGTCCAAAGTTTACACTAGGTACACCGTACCGGAATTCCCACCAACTCCTTTTCTGCACATCAAGCAAGGCCACTTCCCTGATGGTATAATAAGAGACTTGTCCCCTTTCATACTAATTCAAACTTTAGTCTTTGCCATGTTGACTT
Source organism: Muusoctopus leioderma (assembly GCA_027124095.1). Lineage (NCBI taxonomy): Eukaryota > Metazoa > Mollusca > Cephalopoda > Octopoda > Octopodidae > Muusoctopus > Muusoctopus leioderma. The sequence goes on along the minus strand of JAOPJM010209618.1, from coordinate 9,886 downwards.
TGAGGCCTCTTGATTCTAGGTTTAGCTTCCAGGTCTGGAACTTCTCTAGATCTTCTAGCGAACTAGCTATAAGTACCAGATCATCAGCATACAGGAGCTCACATAGACAGTCAGTCTTAAACTCCACTGTTATGGCCTGGAGGACTATGATAAACAAGAAGGGGCTGAGGACTGAGCCCTGATGTACCCCTACCTGCATGCTAAATTCATCATTGTATTCATTATTCACTCTCACCTTACTGACTGCACCACTGTACATAGCCTGCACAGCCATCACAAGCCATTTAGCTACTCCTAGTTTTCTTAGTGACCACCAGATTACAGAGCACGGGACCCTATCAAAGGCTTTCTATATCTAGCCAAATGCTAGGTATAGAGGTTTATTCCTAGCTAAATACTTCTGCAGTTGTCTGACAAGAAAGATGGCATCGGTAGTACCACATCCCGGTACAAAACCGAACTGCATCTCATCTAGTCTAATTCTCTTCCTAATTAGTTGTGCTATAACTCTTTCCGTAACTTTCATGACCTGGTCTAGTAGTTTAATGCCTCTGTAATTGCCTCTCTCTAGTACATCTCCTTTGCCTATGGTAACTGTATATATATATGCATCTCTGCGGTATTTGTGTTTGCATATGCATGTGTACGTGTCTGTTATGTATATTCTTTTACTCTTTTACTTGTTTCAGTCATTTGACTGCGGCCATGCTGGGGCACCACCATGGAGGGTTTTTAGTCGATCAGATTGACCCCAGTACTTATTTTTGAGTACTTATTCTATCAGTCTGTATTGCCGAACCGCTATGTTACAGACAGATATGGAGACAAACACAAACACACAGATACACACACACACACACATACATATATATGCACACTGAATTGTATATATATTGCCCTTGTGGCAAAATATAGAAATTATTATTATTATTACTGTTCCACGGTATTGGTGTTGCAACCGGTTCAATTATGCTTCCCATCGGACCGTGATCTTGGGTGGGAAGCATTCTTGCCTTTTCTACTTTGTGTCCAGGACTTTCTGGATGATTCTTGCTAGTAGGTAAGTTTTCTGCACAGTATCTTACTCCAAGGTCAAGGTTCAGTTTTCCAAAGTTCACCCTCAAATTCCTCGTCACAGTTCCCAAAGCCCCAATGACAATTGGCAGGGTCAAGCATTTTTATTTTATTTTATTTTTTTTCCTCTCTCCCCAATACTCTATATTTAAAAAGATATTTCATATTATCAGTGATAATATTAATTTCTAACTTAAGCAACAAGACCTCAAATTTCGGGGGTGAGGGTGGGGATTTAATCTATGGCGATTTTTCGGAAGACGACCCAGAAGTGAAAGTAACTTACATCGTACTGTGTCGGTAATTTCCGGTAATTTTCGATATTAAAGCCCTTCAGGGTGTCGCCTCAGCATGGCCGCAGTCCAATGAGTTAAACCAGTAAAACAATATATATATATATGTGTGTGTGTGTTTGTGTTTATGCTTACGACGGTCTAATAAACGCTTAGGTTGTTGTTTATATTGTGTCTCATTATGTCCCATAACAATAGCGGTTCGACAAATAGAGACCGATGAAATAAGTACTTGGGTCGATATGATGGACTAAACCCCTGAAGACAGTGCTCCAGACTCCACACAGGATTATATGATGTAATTTTGATATCAAATATTAAGTGAAGTTTAATTATTCAGGTAAAGGTTTATATCTACGGTTGTTATCGGTATAGAAATGTGGTAAAATTTCCACTGTTGAATCTCTACTTTTTAAGTATCCTCTACATTATATCTTATACTGTTTCTTTCTATTATTTCAGAATATCAAATGACATCGGCATAAAGTAATTATTGACTTCAGATGCATCATCAATATTTATCATCTCTTAAAGACTGAGGGAAGATGTGCAGAATACATATAACCCAGCTTATATAAAACTATTGTAAAATTACTAAGAAATATTTCCTGTGGATGTGATTATTAGCAACATTTCTCTGCTTTACCATCTGGAATGTGTACAAGGGGGATTTTTGCATTCTAATTAAACTTGGAAAAATTTACAAAAGAGTTGGCAGCATTTTCAGATATCGACAAATTTCACAGTTGATGGAAATATAACAATGGAATTATTTGTTACGGATAAAATATAAAAGCAAAAAGAAGAAAATTATACATATTTTGTGGTGAGAGAAGAAAAATTATGGAAAATGAATTCTGTGAGAGCCATTCTAAAAGTATTGATTTCCCAGATGAGGTGCTGAATGAGGCCCCAAAAAACATCATACCATTGTGATATCTGTAAAATGTCATTTTCTGAAAAAGGTAACCTAACTACTCACAAACATATTCACACAGGAGAGAAGCCATATCACTGTAATATCTGTGATAAATCATTCTCTCATATAACTACCTTAACTAACCACAAACGTATTCATACAGGAAAAAAACTTCATCACTGTGATATCTGTGGTAAATCATTCTCTCGTCTAATTACCTTAACTAATCACAGGCGTATTCATACAGGAGAAAAACCATATCACTGTGATATATGCAGTAAATCATTCTCTGATGGATCTAATTTAACTAAACACAAACGCGTTCATACAGGGGAGAAACCATATCACTGTAATATCTGTGGTAAATCATTCTCACAAACAAATAAGTTAGCTAGTCACATCCACATTCATACAGGAGAGAAACCATATCATTGTGATATCTGTGATAGATCATTCTCTGAACCTGGTAACTTAACTAAACACAAACACATTCATACAGGAGAGAAGCCATATCGCTGTGATATCTGTGGTAAATCATTCTCTCTTGTAACCACCTTAACTAACCACAGATACACTCATACAGGAGAAAAACCATATCACTGTGATATCTGTGATAGATCATTCTCTCGTGTAATTACCTTAACTAATCATAGGCGTATACATACAGGAGAAAAACCATATTTCTGTGATATCTGTGATAAATCATTCTCTCAAAGAAGTCAATTAACTGAACACAAACACATTCATACAGGAGAGAAGCCGTATCATTGTGAAATCTGTGGTAAATCCTTCTCTCGAAATAGTACCTTAACTAACCATGTACGTATTCATACAGGGGAAAAGCCATATCACTGTGATATCTGTGGTAAATCATTCTCTCAAAAAAGTCACTTAATTAAACATGTATGTGGATATGCAGATGAGTAAGAGTTATCAATGTCAAAATCATTCAGTGAAAAAATTATCTATAACAATACACTTATATTCACACAGGCAAGAGGATATAGCGGTGTTATATTAACCTCCGAAAATTATATTTTGTATAACTACAACTATATCTACATTTGTAAGATAACTTACGTCTGTGATATTTTTAATAAAATTCTATCAGAATACACATATATATTCCATTTATTTATTCTATATGCCAAGTTGTGAACAATAGCATCATTGGTTACAGGTTTCCAATGGGACAATTACTGGTTCACTGCATTTCCAACAGCAAGAATGCCATATCACTGTGATATTTGTGGGGAATCATTCTATCAAAGTACTGCCTTAAATACTCACAAACGCATTCATACAGGAGAGAAACCATATCACTGTGAAATCTGTGGTAAATCCTTCTCTCAAAATGTTAGCTTAACTCTTAACATCCTGTAGGACACAGTTCCACATGGTACTGCATCATCTAATTGATATGAATCATTCAACTATATATATTTTGAAAGTGAACTATTTTTATGTGAAAACTCTTCAAACACCCGTGTTTCCTACCTGTAAATTTCATAATAAATAAGCTGCTAAAAACCCTGTTTTTAGGTATTTTCTGCTCAATTATTACTGGGCTTAGAAAATTGCAACAGGATGTTAAGAGTTAATCCTAGACCAACACTTATCAAGTAGACATATAATCAAACACTTTTCCAGCTGTGACTATTGTTTTTTTTTAGACATAGTTTATCAAGGCATACATTATCCTATGTGTCTTTCCTTTTTTAAAATGGTAGGGTATGATTTCAAGAAGATTTGGCTGTGATTTCTAACAGGTCTAGATAGCACATAGAAGACCCATCCCCACTACAACGTTTTTTTTTGTTTCTAGGAGGACTTTTGCATATTTATATGCTTTAATATTAGCAGAAGCATTTCTTCTTCTTTTTTTTTTGCTTTTTTTTTTCATACAACCTGTTGCCTTTCTGTTAACTGTTGAAATATATCTGTTGACTGGTATATGTTGAAAGGATAAGTAGGTGTTGTTATGGATGCATGATCAAAATGGATGATAGGAAATGGGTGTTCGGAAATGTTTTGATGGTTAGTCGTTATAGAAACCTGCTTGATGTTAGCGAGCTAAAAAAAATATTCTAAATATCAGGTAATATACCAAGAATTTGTTGGACACATCTAAATTATAACAGTATAGTATATTTTAGCCTTAGGTATATCTAGGTCTGTCATATGCCAGAGACAGTCACTACTTCACTTGAACGAATGTTTATTTTTTATCATTCATTGATATGTTCTATTCAATGATGTGGCAATACCTACAACTACTTTGTGACATTCTTGATAAGAAAGTCAATTCAAATAAATTGCCTTTTATTCCTCTTTCCCTTTTACTCTACTTCAGAGCTAGAACAGAGTTCTAAGTCTTCAGAGCTAGAAAAGAGTTCTAGGTCTTCAGAGCTAGATATTATTTTGAAGTCTTCAGAGCTAGATAATATTTTGATAGTTTAAATGATGTATAACAGAACATGCTATACTGTGTTCAACAACAAAGCAATGTTTTCTGTGGTAATATTTCATTGGGTATCTGGAAAAGTTTTGTATAAAACTCGACTGAACTGGAAATGAGTTAGAATGCAATATGTAAGATTCTAGCATCCAAGCAATGGATGTTAAAGTGATGATAATGATTATGGTAAACAAATAATGACAACAATTATCACAGCCAATGAGAGAGGCTCTACACAAAGGGTGGGGAACCCTCCTCGACTGTAGGGTGGAATTTCTCTTAAATTCAAATTTGAAACTACCCACTGACAAAGTTTTATAAAACACATATGAAAAAGAAGTTTTAAGACCATTAAAAACAAAACAGTAATTTAATATAATTTAAAGAAATAAGGGAAATAACTTAAATATGCCAATGGCATTAATTCAGATGAGTAAGTTAAGGGTTGATGTACTGAAGATTGCATGCAAAAAATTCTTAACAAATTGAAATTTCCCTTTTAGTTGGAAAAAGAAAACAAAAACCTAGCAACAATTGTTAACGACTTTCAAAGAAAAGGGGAGATAATTTCAAGAAATTAAGAATTATTTTCTCAAAGTTAATTTATATGCTTAGAGGAAAGTCTTATCTCTGTTTGCCAGCAAGGGACAACTGTGCACATGTTTCACTCTATTAGACCTCATCAGTATAGTATACTGTATGCAAGATTGCCTGATCAGTTGACAAAGTTTTATATATAGGAAAAAAGTTATGAATAATCTTTTGCTAGTATAACTTACATAATTAAAAAATAAAATGTGCTAAGGGAAATAACTCAAATAGACCAATGGCATGAATTTATTTATAAGTTGGATACCTAAGAATTTGTAAAATTAAAGATTTATTTTTCTCAGCACTTGATGCCCTTCACAGGTTCTTATGTATTTGAAATTCACACTAGGCTCCCCATGCCTACTCTGCATGGTTGATCTACCTACTAGAAATACCAGCCAGATCTCATTCAAATCCCACCCTACCATGTTAAATAAAAGAATGACACTTAGGATAATGTAGTCTTCGATACACTAATCTTAATGGCAGGAAAACCTTTGATCAAGAGGCTGCTCAATCAAGGCTGACCTGGGGCTAAACAATGACAACAAGTGTCATAAAAATTACGACAATAACAATGATGATGGAGATAACAATTATGATGAATCTATATCCAGCTCAAAACCTTTAATTACATTAAAAATACTGAAAACATATCTCCTTTCTCTATTTCTTTATTTGACTTGCACACAGTTGTTGAACTACATAGTCCATGCTCACTGTTGAAATATATCTGTAACATATATTTGATTGTCAATATGTATGTTCCACTCCACCTGTTGTCAATTAATGTATTCCACTCATCTAGCTGTCAATCAATGTGTTCTAATCACCTAGGTATCAATCAATGTGTTCTACTCACCCAGCTCAACCACATATCCCATTCCTCTCCAAGATAAAATATCTCATCATCTATCTCAATATATATCTCATCTCTGCTGTCCAAACTACATTCTGTACTCTATCTTTGCTCTGAACGGTGGTGTCTATGCATAAATACAATCCATTTTCCCACCTCCACCTCTCTTACCTTGATTTCAGCAGTAATGACTTCAATAGCCCACATTGGATCCTCTGATCCCTGCATAATACTAGTAACATACCACATAGCCATCTTCTACACACCACCAACCCTGAAGCTTCTGGTACTCTAAAACAGCTAATTGGCTGGAGCTCCACTAATTTCTATACTGACTACCCCTTGCAGTGAATGTATTTCACTTCTGCCCCACCTGAAATGCCTTAGCAAGAAACTGAAACAATTTCCTAAACATGTCTCTTACATTCTTCACTCAACCAAAGCCCATAACCTCAACACCCCATGTTGTTTATCTACAGCTGTGTTGCCTCAGTGCAAGCAAAGACTATTGTGTGCAAATTTTGGAGGAAATCACTTGTTATCACGAATTGGGAGACATTTATCCACCACCACATTGACAAAAACAAAACTGCATCACAAAGATTAGGATACCCCTTTGGACCTAAGCAAATACTTTAACTTTAGAAAGACTCACATTAGAGTGCTGCTCACATGTATGGGATGGTGCTGTTGCAACACTAACATCTTATACCACTTCCCAAAGAAGGCCATTTGACTGATTAGCAAAGATTCAATCCCCAACAGGCTTCAACCAATCTCACCTTCATCACCTCCCAAAATCTACACTAAACACTACATCCATTCTTTCCACCCCAGAGCAGCGCTAACCTGGAATTCTTTCCAACTCATGTGTTTTCTATTGACACCATTCTCCAGAAGTTCAAGCTGAACAACAAACACATTAGTCCCATCAGTTTCAATTCAGAAGGATCTGAAAAGATCATGGGTATTGTGTCTGTTTTCCTCTGAGTATCTTATAAAAGAATTAGCTTCCAACATATTTGTTCATCTCATGCAGCAGCCAACATGTGTACTACTTACACAGTTAATACAATCTTCATATTATAATGATAGTTAAGTCTGTCCATCTGTCACAGCACTTCCAGTTCGGTTCACAACTTCCGTCTTTCTTTCTATTTCTCTCTCTCTCTCTGTATGTATATATGCCCACACATATACATGCACACACAGATACATATATGCGAATATGAAAACAGTATTATCTGTCTCTGTCTCTGTCTCTCTCTGTATGTAAATATATACACACACACACATACACACATATACATGCACGTGGCAACAAATGCAGAGATCAAGACTACAAACAGGTATTATATTCTTTTGTTGTCTGCATTAATTTTGAGTGCATGCCAAAAAATTGGGCAGACTTGCCGAATTCGTACGTTTTCAAAATGTTATCTCAATTATGGGGAATGTCCCAAAAAATAACTTGACTTTCCTGAATTACCGAACTGTTTTCATTTTTTAACACCATCATTAAAAACATTTAGTTAACTTATTAAGCTACCATTGTTGAAAATGAGAAATTTCTTATCTTAAAAGAAGTAACTTATTACTAAAAGTAAAACAAAAATATGAATCTCTATTCATAAATTTCTCTTCAGAAAACTTACAAATAAATATTCGTAATTTTGTTTACTTTTCATAATAAGTTACTTTTTAAAAAAATAAGAAATGTCATCTATCTATCTATCTATCTATCTATCTATCTATCTATCTATCTATCTATCTATTGCTATTTTTACCTCGAGCTCTCTCAATCTTCCCAACACACAAATAACCCAGACTCACAGGCGCTCTCTGTCCACCTCAGTTCCTTTCCTTTCATCATTTCAGAAAGATAGTTGAATGATTAATTTCTTACGGCCATTTTTAAGAAATTCATATTAAGATTGAACAATTTATCATGTATGAAGAACGTGAATTTCACAAAGACAAGTAGTGGTAGCAAATGCGGAGATCTACACTACATCAAGGACAAATACAATTTCTTCAGCAAGCAGATGCTGAGAGACAATGGGAACTTTGTTAAGGACATTCAGAAGAATAAAGAGTAGAAATTTTAGCATGAAATTATCAGACCCGCATTCGCTATGTCGATAAACAAAATCAAGGGCAAAGCTTATCAAAATGTGGCATTTATCTCCCTACTACAGTGTTCACGCATGGTCAGTTGTATGTTGCTCTCAGCAGAGTTGAGGATCCTTCACACATAAACATTTTTGCTGATCAAACTCCATTTACTACATCAGGAGGATGTTGCAGGTGTCCCAATTATGAATATGTTAAATTCATTAAAAATGTTGTCTACACAGACATTGTTTGATTGTAACAATTTCCTGTTTGGGGAATGTTGTTTGTAATGTTGTATATAGAAATAAAAACAAGTAAAAACTAAGACGTATTTTGTTCTATTAAATGTTTCTTCAATTTCAACATTGTTTTACCTTTCTTTTACTTATTTCTTTCTTGAATATATTCCTATATTTCAATGAAGCAAAATATGACTTATTCTGTGCATAAAACAATGGGTCATGTACTAGTATAAAAGGAAAAGAACATTGAAACAATGTGAATTTACACCTAACCCAAATAAAAATACTGTCAGAGAATATAAAAATCAAATGATATAAAATAACCTGGCCGATACATACTGAAAATGAAAATGTCTTGTAATCTTTAATGGGATATTGAGTTGTTATTGTTGTTGTTTAGCCACAGGTCAGCCCTGATTGAGTGCACATAAGATCAATGTCATTCCAGCCATGAGCATCCCATCTTTTTAGATGTATATGTGGGACTACACTATCGAAGACAGTAGGGTGCTATTTGAGGGAGATTTGGCATAGAAGTCAATGCTGAAAGCATCTAATTCATGTAATATGTTCAGGGCAAAGTTAACCAAGATAAATAATTATTCTAGCAGTATTGAATATGGTTAGAAATCTGAAGTGCAAGGATTAAGTGAATTGAAAATGGTTCAACTAGGAATTAAACTCAGGATTCAGACTCAGTTTACCAGAAAGTTACCCTTATTCTATACTTTGCAGTGCTTGCACAAATGGTTATTATTCATGTTTGAAGCACAAACTCTTACCTAAATGTGTTTATATTACATAGCGTTTCACAAAATATATCCTTACTTATGTTATATTTTGAAAATGTGAAGGTTAATAGTTTGTATCATGTCACCAGGGCTAGATTTAGCTTTCAGTGCCTTAGTCTACCTATCTACTGCAAATAAGCTCTTCAGAATGGTATATTGCAGTGCTGTAAGTAGCAGTGATATTGTAAAACTGATATGTTATTTATTGCCTTGTAGTCCTGAGTTCAGTTCTATGAGATGGAAAAGTTACCAGTGATAGAGTGATATAGAGGAAAACTTCTTTTCATTTGCTTAACACAGAAACTAGAAATAAGCCAATCTTAGTATCAATATGCATTGGTGTGTCCTTGTGTATTGGTGTCATCTGTTAAAAGAAAACAAAAAACAAACATTATATACACTAAAATGTCTAAATATGAGTGGTCATAAGCAAATAAATTCTTTAAAAACTTTTAATTCTTTACATATCACGCTCAGAGTTGCTGAAGCATGGAACAAACTGCCTGCGTCAATTGTTAGCTGCCGAGACACTGCATCCTTTAAG
>JAOPJM010209320.1:0-12740 GCA_027124095.1 Muusoctopus leioderma | reverse complement strand
CATTCTATAGAGGGTTAGTGGAGGGTATGAGCGATGATGGCCTAGGAGCGATTCTGGGCATCGACGAAGACAGTCTGGGCCGTCTCTTCTGGAGGATTTTCAGGTCGGGCACTATGGATAATTTCCAAAAGTCCTTGGCCTGGCAGTGCTACATGGGAGCGTTGCCTGTTGGGGATAAACTCTACAGGCATGGCCGTGGTGGAGCCGCCAGCAACCGTACCTGTCCGAGATGCGCACAGGATGACGAAACCGTCCGGCGCGTATTCGTACAATGTCCGTGCATTTCTGATTTGTGGGTTTATGTCGAACAGCTGTTGGCACGTGCAGGACGTTTCCGACTATCGGCCGAATCTATCATGAGAATCGAACCATCCCCTTCCTTTCGCAAAGAAAAGCGGTTAGTCTTCCGCTGCCTGGTGGCTATGGCAAAAGAAGTTGTATGGTGGACGCGGTTGAAAGGTTTGAGGACAGAGCTTTTCATCTCAGGACAAGCCCTCATCAACTTCTTCAAGTACCACTTGAAGAGGAATGAGAGGGTAGAGAGGGAAGTGCTCTCCTCAAGGGAATTTTATGAAATGTGGGTGAGAGTGGCGAAACTGGCGTGGCTAATGGACCCACATTGTCTATGCGACTGTAGACAATCATAACACTCATCATGTAACCTGTAATGTTTTCATGCATCGGACCTGAAACGACTACTTGTGCCAGAAAAAAAGAAATCCTTATAATACTCAAGAATTATAATGGATCGAACTTCATGATAGATCGATGAACTCTAGTATAGCTACAGAACATTATCGTTTTACGCGTCTATAATTGAAATCCTCATTGGCACATGATCAAAGTCACTGTCGTCATCATAACTCTCGTCGTCATAATGATTAGGATGACCACCATCATAATCATCATAATCAACCCTACCATTCTGTTTCCCCTCCACCATACCATCATCATCATCATTCTCTTCCACATCGCCATAATCATCATCATTTTCACCCTTTGTTTTCTCATAATCATCATAAATATATCATCGTCATCGTTACCAACACCACCATTACTCATTTTTCCACATTCTTATCAACATCGTCGATGCACTCATTGTTATTATCAAAATTATAATCTGGGTGGTCACAGTCGTGCTTATGGTTGAATTCACAATCAACTTGAAGATGACGATGATGATGGTGATGATGTTGAAGATGATAATGATCATCATCACATTGTTGATTTCAGTATCATCATAATCATCATTACGTTCGTCTTTATCATCATCGCCACCCTTGTTGCCTTCATCATCACCGTCATATCTTACATAAAGAACCGCCTCAAGAGGTAACCGGCTTCTGCAGCTGCATAGTCAATCTGAAATTAAAAAGATAAGGAGTTTATTGTAGACGGGCTGTAAGTCGTGTCAGACAATATCTGTAGTGCTGGTGTCGCAATGGACACACTGCACTACGTTGGGTTTCTTTTGGACAGTAGAGCATGCATACCATGCGGTTTAACATCCGAGGAGAGCCTCAACATGGTCCTTCCTACTAAACACAGTAACCAAATGTCCCTCAAAGAATCTTCTAACGTCTTGAAAAAAGATGGACGCATTGGATAATATAGTCATATATATATACAAAATATATTTAATCCACAAATTCTAAGTAAAATGAAATCATTTTAACCGAATACATCAACACCATTACAAATATTGGTCAAAAGAAATCAAGATTATATAACATTGTTAGAGGTTAGTAAGGGGAAGAATCGTTACAACGCTGGACAAAATGCCTTGCGTGATCCAGATACGTACTCGTACATCCTGAGTTCAAATCATGATAAGGGTGACTTCTCCTTTCATTCATACGGGATCGATAAAATATTACTCTCTTCTTAATATATATAACTCCTATAATGTAAAAAAAGTAAAATGAGTTAAGTTAAATAACTCAAATGTGCCAATGACATGAATGAGCCGTTGGCATGCAAGAAATTCTTAATTAATTGAAAGTCCCTCTTAGTAGGAGAAAGAAAACAAACATCTAGCTGCAATTGTTAGCGACTCAGAAAAAAACCAACAAAAAACAGGGAGATAATTTCAGGAAATTAAGAATTAATCACTCAAAGTTAATGTACAGGCTTTTCCTTGAGTGTGTTAACAATTACCGCAAGACCATTGTTTCCTTTCCCCAACTAAAAAGTAAATTTCAATTAATTAAGAATGTTGTGCGTATGGCATCCCATACATCACCGCTTAACTGAGTTTTTACTTAAAATATATGACCTTGTATCTATGTTAGAAATCAATATTATACCACAGATAGGAAGGTGAGAGAAAGAAAAGTTAGTGACGCGTTGTATCGACTTCAGATTAACCCTGTTTCACCTTACCTCCCGGTAACTTGAACTAACTCGTGTTCAGATTACCGCGAGGTAGGATGAAATCGATTTCAAATTACCATCGGAGAAAACCTTTTGCAGATGATGAGTCTCCGATGTTCAACACATAAAAATTCGAAGACAATATTTTTTAAAACGGCATAATAAAAAGTTCGAGTGCGGTTAAATAATCCAACATTTTTGTGATATCTTTTTAATTTTTTCATATTTTGGGTCTAGCTTACAATCTTATGTTTCATGTGTTTTATGAAATAAACGTATCATGAATACTAAGCATTAGAATTTACGATTTCAGCTACATCAGAGAGAGAAGTAATATAAATAGTGCAGGGGTAATTTGAAATCTGGTTCATGTTACCCCCGGAGGTAATATGAAAGCGATTTCAGATTACGGGGAGGCCACTTGAAATCGGTGGAATCTTGAAATCTTTACACCGGGTTAAAATCCTTAAAATATTTATTTACATCTCTTTAAGCTTTGAAACTAAATCATGCCAGGATCGACTTTTCCTTTCATATTTTTCAATTCTGGTGTCCAGAAAATGAATGTCATCCCTGAACTAGAGTCGGTACGACAAACCAAACCATTCCCTTATAATAATTTGTACCTTTGTGCGAATGAGAAAAATCAATATTATAGTACTCAAATATACAATTACTGGTAATAACAGTATCATATGATGTCAATTAGCTCCACAGAACAAGAACAATTGCTTTACTTTAATTATCCGTTTTTACTTCCTATTAATATTAACATGAATTTTCAGAAGAGACATTGAGATAATGGTAAAAGTTAAAACAGCATAAATAAAACTGTTTCAAAGAATAATCATAATATTTGTATTGTTTGTTTAACATTCGTCTATATTCTTAGTAATTATTTTCTTTTCGTATTGTTTACTTTTGTAAAGTTGGTAAAGCTTTAGAAAACTACTTATCATTGTAGGTTAAAAATATTTAGAATTACACTGAGCTGTTTGCTATCTATCGAAAACATCAACATTTAATTTTCGCTAAAACATTGTTTAGATGATAAGACAAGTTGGCTAAGTTTCCTTGTTTAGATCACTGATGAGTAGCAAACCGATATTAAGCGTTGGAGTACATTTGAAGATGGTGATGGATGGGAATCACAACGGTTATGCCGTTTGCTAGGATATAAGTGGGAGGAACATATTCATTTTTATTCTATAGAGAGAGATGTATGGTAGAAATGATTGAGCGACAGCCAAAATGCTTTCGGTATTTAGTTATACCGTTTCATATTTCGAGTGCAAATTCTGACACAGACGACTTTGCGTTACCCCTTTCCTCAACCCATGATATTTGAAGCCCCTTTAAAGAGATGATGTCGATGTGGTTGATGTATTAAAAAGATTGAAAGGAAGAACACTCCAGATGGGTGTAGTTCAGGGAAGGAAGGATTCAGCATAGTTTAAAAACAACAGAGCGGAATCGAAACGGATACCGAGTATTTAAATTTGTCAGGAGTTACTTAATGACTCTTGTCAAACATTGTTATTACTGTTTCGATTGTAAGAAGGTGGGTGATTGGTTGAAGTTGTGTCAAATGAGACTTTACTTTTCATCTTGTTGGGGGAGATACCAGTCACATAGATTTTTGATTAAATCAAATATAATCCTACCCTATATATTGATAGATTTGTTCTAACACTAAAAATCTCTATTATTTGTGATAAAAGAGGCGCTGAAATAGCAGAAGTGGAAAATTGCCAAACTAAATTTATTGTATTTAATTGAGTTCTTTAACGTTGTAAGTTCAAATTTCACCGGCTAGAGTTTAACTTTCATCTATCTGATGGATTCATAAATTAGGTTCCAGTCATATATGTGTTCGATTTAAGTAACTGCTTTATTCTCAAAGCGTGTGGTCATATTCACGTATTATAAAAAAAATTATTTGGTAGTGGTGGGGAAAAATAAAGCAGGTGAGAGGTACAAATGGTTGAGCACCGGAATAAATATCTTAAAGTGCCTAATTTGGTCACTCTAGTTCCTGAGTTCAAAGACTGTCGGTATCAACTTTGCTTTTCATTCCTCCAGGGTTCTATAAACTAAGTAGGGGATGTGTACTGCAGTTGATTCAATCAATCAAAATGTTCCTCCGTAAATTTATGGCATTGTGCCAATTATTATTTGGAAGGAAAAAAGGCAAACATCTTAGAAGAAAAGATAACCCCCTCAACTGGCCTGTTTGAGTGTCGGCTTTGATCTTTCTTTGAAACCAATTCACGCCACTAATACGCGCGAGGAAAGTATGAATTCTGTGCAATCTCATTTTCTGGTTACTTTAAATGTTAGAACATGTTTCTATGCAACGAAGCAGTAATTTTCAAGTTGAGTAAGCGTCACAGGGAAGAATTAACCTCCTCAAGAGAGCTCATACACAGTCGCTCAACCTGCTAGAATTAGCAGCGAAATTTCCCTAAAATCACACGCTGCCGTGTGAAAATACATATTAGATAATGTAGTCACTGTTACACAAAAATACGGCCTGGTAATGAATGGAACGACTTTCTTCACAGGGGTATCCGATAAGGGTTGATGTTGATCTAAACAATAACAACAACGGGTTTAGGACCATATTTCGATCTGCCAAATTTTTTTGAAATTGCACGAACGTGCGAACTCATATTTTTCTTTCCCTGAATTTAAAAGTTTCAATTATCATTGATTGATTCAGCTTATTACAAATGGTCAGGCATACATCTACTAACATTAGCACATTTTATATCAATAAAGATTCCAAAACGATTTTCTCTCAAAATGTATAGATGTAAGTAATAAAAGGGAAGTATTGTGAGAGGCATTATGATATAGCAGTAATTATACTGGATGTCAACCAAGTAACCTGGTTTCGATTTTCATTAGTTCTTCCATTTTTTTCACCTTATATATGCGAGAGAAAAAAAACCACTGTTTGAAAAAACAATATAGAATATACTGGATCATCCGTCCGTTTTGACAATGAGTATTCAGTTGTTCGATAAACGTCCGATTCGTGAATTACCATGTAAGTGGCTGCGTATTCCACAGACACCTGTATCTTTAACGTAATTCCCAAGCCGGATCAGTGTGACACACTATGTGGCAAGGCTGGGCAGTTGAATTGCAGGTACAATACATCTGCCGGGCTTTTACACAGTTTCCGTCTACCAAATTTCACTCACAAGGCTTGTGACAACCTGGTGCTATACTAAAGACACTTGCCCAAGATACCACGCAGCGAAATCGAAATCCGACACCTCATGATCATGAAGCTAACTTCTTAACCATTCAGCCATGCGTCCACATGAAAAAAATATGAGAGGAAATATTTTCTGTTAACTACTAATTTGCCCATCACTAAACATTTCATTATCCTAAAATTGGTTTTTGACCATCTCTACTATTATTTCACCCCACCCAGCATATCCAAACATATGTACCACTCTTTTGTTTGTGCGATTGAATTGATTGATTGATTGAGTGTTTACATTATCTCAGAAACTACTGAAGCTAGGAGATCCAAAATTCTATCAACGATTACTAAGGAAAGTGATAAAAATTAATCCACTTTATTTTTAATTTGGAAAATTTGCTTTTTAAAGAAATTGCTTGGCTATCAAATACAGGACTCAGCTCAATTCAGCATGTCATATTTAGGTCGAGCTTCAATTTATAGGAAAAATATAATCAGTTACAGGAAAAACGAAATGCAATAGAAATATGTCCACACACATAGTTTACGTGGCAACATAATTTGTCCCACATATTAGTGACTATAATAGTTAGTTGTGTAAAATACATTCAGTTAGTAACAACACATGTAGAAGTAATATTTCCTCTGCCTTTGTTCGTAACCTTTTTAGTTAATATGATGTCAAATATCTTTCTTCCACACACATAACAGAATAGGAGTGTTGAGTGTATCGAATGTAGCTCTATTTGTGCTGTGTGCATTTAGACAAGTCTCAATGTCTATTAGATAAACATTGTATCTTTTTGGTACGAACGTCGTGCATTTATAACCAAATAGTTGGCATTATGATATTAATTTCTATTTGTTCTGAAACCAATCTTCTGCCAAGCATATTGCTGTTTAGACTACGATATAAACATATGCAGCCGTCAGAACCAGTCTAATGCTTCGTTAGATAATGGACATTAGAATTTACGTATCGTAGCCAGATACCGATGATTTACTAGTAAAACACATACTTAATAATGAGGCATGTTTACATGTATAGGCAATTTGATTAGCAACACAGAAAACCTTAATTTTTATGTCAACATCTGCTACTAACCAAAGTGATTATTTTTCCATTTAATATTATTTCGTCTATGGCGTCAAGTTATATCAATATTCACTCCAGGAGCTTACTGACAATGTGGCTGTCGTTTCACCATTTGCACTGCATGAGACAAAAATAAAACCGACGTAGTTAATTAAGCAGCGACAACATCTGTAAATGAAATCTGAAAGAAGGCAAAAAATGTTAAGCAAACTGTATTTTGAAATGGCCAATATTTGATCGAATATTCCCTTAAAATAAAATGATAAAGTATTTAAACTAAGATATTAACAGAAATAAAATAAATATTAACCAAAAATCAACAGAGATTTTTCCATCTGATATAAATTTATTTATTCCAGCTTGAAGCATTCCAGACATATGCATCTTGGTACAGCGCCTTAAGGTTTGGCATGATTAAAATGGAAGACTCGAAGAATTGCTATCAGCTTAGGTGACAGGTCAGGAGGTGGGAATAATTTTCTTTTCTTTTTCTTTTTAATTCTACTACACAATTGCTTGCGTGCATTTTGTGAAGTGTGTAATTGGATGTCAGAATGAGGGACAACTCGGGACTCATTTCAAGAAGCAATATCGGATATTTTGTCGAATTACTTTTGATTCATGTTACTGCGTTGTGAATGTCATTATTATACATTCTGCGACAAGCATTCGGACCAGGACTGTGATCTGATGATAATGAGATTTTCCTCCCTTTCCTCTACCAGTCTCGGATGCCCTGCCAAAAGGTCATAGGCGCTGCCCTTCTTTCCCTAACTAATCCATAAACACGCACACACACACTTTCTCATACAAGAAAAACACTGATAACTTTAAGAAGATGAAACACTACAGTATCTCTGACCGACCGCGTCCACTTTTACCACGTTTCATTTTCGTTGCTAATAAACTTCAATTATTCATTAGCAGTGCAGCCAACCCAATATTTGGGGTGGAAGGCCTGTAATGCTGTAAAATTCATCTAACGTTATACGTAAATCAACCATTGGTTGGTAATTTTCTATTATATCGACTCCGCCAACTTCGGAGCTTTAAAGTAAATATTGGCGGAATTCTTACGGAACCTATAAAAGTTGAGAACGGAGTAAAGCAGGGTGATCTTATCGAACCTACTTTGTTAGCAATATATTTCTCTATTGTTTTATTGCATGCATTTGAAGATTGTGACCAAGGTATTTACATCAGATTCAGATTAACAGGAAAGTTATTTAACATCAAACATTTCTATGCTTAATCTAAGATTTTCACTAGCTTGGTGAGAGATTTGCTTTATGCTGACGACTGTAATCTTGTCGCACACGCTATAGAGGATATGTATCATCACGTGCTCAAACTCAATGCTGCATGAAATGCTTTTGGTCTCCAACACCTTAGAAAAACTGTTTCAATCAGCCCCAAGCAAACTCAAACAGTATATGAGTCGGAGATTTGTGTTTATGGTTACTGATTGAAAGTCGTTGGTAATGTTCGTTGGAAGGTCGGCGGACTGGCGACATCGTGAGAGCGTCGGACGAGATACCTTGTGGTATATATTCTAGCACTTTGGGTTCTGCGTTCAAATACTCCCGAGGCCTACTTGGGTGGTAGATTTAATCCGTCGCCTAGTTTAGTACCACTTGGGTGCTTTCAGCGGAGTCCACTCTGTTGTAAGCATTCGGGGGCCAGGTCTCTGGTCTGAGGATACTTTCCTCCCCACCCTAGTCTCGATACCCCAGAAAATGGGTGATGGGCATTACCTTCCCACCTGACTAACCGATAAAAAGAACATACTTTTCTTTTTCAGCTGAATATAGCCTTTCTTGTTGTTTTACCGTTACTTTCTCACTGTATTCTGATTATTACATTGAAAGCGGTCTGGGCGATGCGCCTTATTTAGGATGTATTTCACACGCCTCTTTGCTCCTGAATTCAAATTCTGTCTTTCATTCTTCCGGTATCAATACGATAAATACCAGTCAAGAACAAATCGATTGTGCCGCCTTCTCCCATAATTGTTGACCTTTTGCCAATATCATAAATCATTACTACTCGTCCAAAGTACAGCGTATCTTGGCAATAACTTCCAGGCTCCCCATATGCACCATGTGCACCTAATGCAACAACCTAAATAGAAAGAGTTAGCATAACAAACTGGCGAGAAAACCATTTACGTGGTCGCTATATTTGCTAGAAATAGCAGCCAAATATTCATACTCTCTTCAAATGGAATGAATCATTGGATAATGTAGTCGTAGCATAGTGAAACTATGTCCGAATAATGTCCGAACTATGTCATAAGTTGTCTTCTCAACCAGAGTTATGATGGGACTAAACAGCAACAACTTGAACAGTAACCGCGAGGTCACTGTAAACTCTTCTTTCAACTCTTTACCTTTCTGTGTTATTCCACTCCACAATGAATAACTGGAAACAATGACTTCTTTGGCAGCTACAACTGTCATACCTGTCATCCGTGAGCCTACGGTCTATGGAAACTATTGAGTTACTGAGGAATTATTTCCTCCCATTTCAAGTTTTCTTCTTGGTGATGCCATCAAAACGATATTAGTACGTCACACGCCATACTTGATTTTACGTACATTTTTGGGATTATGTGTTTTATTCAAGAGGCATTATCATTATATTTTCAAATTTAAAAGATAATTTAAACTGGTTCCAAATATAATTAAGAAAGGCAAAAATTTAAAAAAATAGCAAAATAAACACACACACCCACACACGCACACGCACACGCAGACGCACATACACGTACACAAATACACATACACCCGCACACACGAATACTTTATCACACAATCATATTTTTGTTGGTCATAATTATTTTGAAAATTCTGTTTCACTGCTTTTTCCAATTAGTATCAAAAACAATTAACGTTTATCTAAAAATCATAAACAAAACACTATTGGCAGAGCAATTAAACTACAAAGCAAAAACATTTAAAAATATATATATAAAAAAAAGAACATAACACTGTGAAGAGGCAATTGAAGGAGACAGAAAACAAAGTTGACACGCACAAAAACCATTTATTATTCATAGAAAGATCAGTGAGAGGCAGAAATGACAGAGCACTGGAATAACTACCTTGCGGTATTTAGTTATGTCCCTTTCGGTTACGAGTTCAAATCCCGCCAGGGTCAACTTTTTGTTTATCCCTGGCGGTGACTGGCAATATCGGTAAAATTCGGGCAGAGTCACGGTAATGTCGTTAAGATGTTCGCTTTGCACAAGCTCGTGGTTCAAAGTTCGATCCCACCTCATGGTACAGTGGGCAAGTGTCTTCTACCATAACCTCGAGTTGACCAATACTTATATCTATGACCAATACATGCATACATACATACATGTATATGTATATATGTATGTGTGTATATATATATATATATATATATATATATATATATATATGTGTGTGTGTGTGTGTGCGTATGTGTATATATATATATATATATATATATATATATATATATGTGCGTGTGTGCGTGTGCATGTGCGCGTGTGTGTGTGTGTGTGTATTGGGAATCAGTTGATTATTCCCGCCATTGGTACTCAAAGCTTCATGCACGTAAGCTACATGTGCAGTCGGTCAGTCAATATATGGTAAATGGTTGAATCTGTGTCTGCAACGCGGCAGTTAGGTCTATTCTCATTGATTAAGGCGAGTAACATGATTGAATATGTTGCATATCAGGAATATTACAGACCAAACCAATAAAAAAATCGAACATACCCTGTCCAGATCTGTGGTTATGAAGGGGTAACTACTCCGCGACTCTCATTCAGTAGATTTAAATCGGAAGGCCTTGGAATTTCAGGCGTGTGCAAGACACCCAAGAGGAACTTTCTCTGATGACGGCAGACAGACAATACCTTTGATGTCCGTTTATGTGATATTGACAGCTGTTTTAATATTTAGAACATTTTTAGTTAGGCAAAGCCTGTAGTTTCGTGATCGATTGAAATCCCTTGGTCCTTGAGTTTTCAGAAGAACTGAGACAAGGTTGTGTAGTTTTCCCTGGCTCTTGATCTTAGTGAGTGTAGGTACTGGTAATAAAGGCTTTTGTAAATGTTCGTAATGAGTCCTGTGTAATTCCTTTCAATACCGTCCTGGTGTGTTGTAGATGCTCAATATATCGCTGCTTTAGAAAGACATGAACCTCTGAATGGGAAGGTAGAGGGATTTCAACAGTTACAAGTTGACTGTTCAGGTGGGGTATCGTATGTGCAGATTTTCGGATGTAATGTGTGATCTAGGAATCGCTGTTGTCAAGGCAGCAACAGCTGATCTTAACGTTACGGGTGTCAAAAGTTTGCTGTATGTGTGTGTCAGTGAGAAATGTTGTCTTACTAGAGGTAGAACGTCCTTGGCTACATTTGTGGTTGCAATGCAGTGAATCATCAAATGATTTCCAGTAAATATAAACTCTTCATCTTGTATTGAGTGTTCTTTCCTGTTCGTATATAGCTTTCACCGATGCATATAACAGGAGCATGTAAACATCGGTGGGAAACCTCTGCTCTTCAAACGAAGTCCTTTGCGAAACCAAAGTTATTTGCATTGAGTTACAGCTACTGAAAAATGTTACAGCTGTGACAAATAAAGTGAAATAGTGATTGGCCCGTTGGAAACCTGTAACCAACAACGTTATTGTTCCCCATTTACAACATAAAATATATAAATGTTTTGTCGTATTTAGTTATGCTACACATCTAAGTACTAACTATTATTCATAGTACTAAATACTAACTAGGTTTTACGTTGCTTATCCGCAGTGATAGGAAGAACGCCAGCGTAGATATTTGTGTAAAAGTAATGACATAGTACTGAACTAAGTGACTTGCTGTATTTATTCCACTTTAAGCTCTGCGTTTGAAATCCCGCCTGGTTCGATGTCGTCTTTCATATCTTCCCGAGTCGATAAAATAAGTAGAAGTAAATACTGGAGTAAATTTAATTGACACAATCACTTCCTCGAAAATATGTGTCTGTGTACCAAAGATATAAATTTTATTTATTGTAGAAATATAACAACGTTGATAAAATTCTGGACCAAGTGTTTTTGCCGTATTTAGTTACAGCACGTTAGGTTCTGACATTTAACAGACTGGAGTTTGACTTTGCCTTCGATAAAATAAGTATCCAGTTAGGTGATGGGATGTATTAAATCAACTATATCAATTCGCCTACATATCTTTTGCTTAGTGCCAAATGCTAGACATCCTTATTAATTGTTGAAACATTTTCGATAATCAGTTGTTGTTGTTTAGTTCAGGGTCAACCCTGATTGACTAGTTCTACGATCAAAAGCTTTCCAGCCATGATCATCCCGTTTTTCACCAGACACACTGTAACTAGGATTACATTATCCTAGTTTTCTTCCCCTTTTAAGTTGGTAGGATGTGATTCTAGGGAGATTTGACTACTATTTCTAGTATGCCAATCGACCACGTATAGGCTCCATCGTTGGCTCGTGGAAATCATGAAGTTTAATATGGCACTTGATAAACATACTATTGATTTCTCAGACTAGGCACAAGGCCGAACTTATAGAAAATTGTATAAACCACAATATTTAGTGGAATGAAATGCAAACTGAGCATCAGTGTGGGGTTTGAAGTGAACATGTAGAGGAACTAAATTAAATATTATATATAGTGTATGTAGTGTGGCCATAGATAGTTTTGATCAATCCACTGACTCAAATTTACCTCTGGCTCGAAGAATAGTATTGGTTTATTTTGATTCAGTGCAATACCCTTTGGAAGCGAAATACAAATGGGTTATGGTTATGCCTTTTTCGAGTGAAATAGGGGTATACGGAATGTGAATAACACCAACCAGGTATAGGAAACCCATTCTTTGCGTACGGTTCCTAGTCTAACAATCTTAATATTTCTTTCTTTAAGGCGGCGAATTGGCAGAGTCGTTAGCGTGTCGGACGGAATACCTTACTGTATTCTTTCTATCTCACTGCGCTCTGAGTTCAAATCCCGCCGAGGTCAACTTTGCCTTTCATCCTTCCGGGGTCGAT
>JAOPJM010209220.1:0-12740 GCA_027124095.1 Muusoctopus leioderma | reverse complement strand
TACAGTTTCCGTCTACCAAATCCACTCACAAGGCATTGGTCGGCCCAAGGCTATAGTAGAAGACACTTACCCAAGGTACCATGCAGTGGGACTGAACCCGAAACCACGTGGTTGCGAAGCGAACTCATCGAAATAAAATATTGGAAATAAGACAAACTATTACACAAGGTTTTATTTTGAAAATATGTTTTATTTTGAAAATATGTTTTATTTTGAAAATATGTTTAACATGAATTACTAAGGATTAATTAACCATTATTGCTAATTGTTCCACATATAAATGGTTACAGTTGAAATTGAGAAATGTTTCACATTGCAGTTTGTTTTTTAAACTACTTCAACTATTATTGGAAAAATTTTTAAATTTAAATGTTAAAATGTTTGAATATTATATAAGATATGAAATATTCTTCTAGGGGAAGGAAATGTTGCAATAGTTTATTTATTGGAAAATTGTTGAAACTCCAAATAAAATTATTCTCAAAATAGTAAGTGTATTCATTTAGAAAATGATTATTATGTATTTATCTATGTATGTTTCACATGGTTGCAAATCATACGACCAAAACTGACACGACCGAACGCGATAACATCGAATTTCAAAAGACCGAAAAATGGGAACACCGAAAATTTAAAAAGCCGAAATTTTTTGAAAGCCTAAATTTATCGAAAACCGAAAATTTCGAAAGCCGAAATTTTTCGAAAGCCGAAATTTGTCGAAAGCCGAAATTTGTCGAAAGCCGAAATTTTTCGAAAGCCGAAAATTTAGAAAGCCGAAATTTTTCGAAAGCCGAAAATTTAGAAAGCTGAAATTTTTCGAAAATCGAAAATTTCGAAAGCCGAAATTTTTCGAAAGCCGAAATTTGTCGAAAGCCGAAATTTTTCGAAAGCCGAAAATTTAGAAAGCCGAAATTTTTCGAAAGTCGAAATTTATCGAAAACCGAAAATTTCGAAAGCCGAAATTTTTCGAAAGCCGAAAATTTAGAAAGCCGAAATTTTTCGAAAGCCGAAATTTTTCGAAAGCCGAAATTTTTCGAAAGCCGAAAATTGAGAGAGCCGAAATTTGTCGAAAGCCGAAATTTTTCGAAAGCCGAAAATTTAGAAAGCCGAAATTTTTCGAAAACCGAAAATTAAGAAATGTTCTCATTTTTCGGTCTTTTGAAATCCGGTGTTATCGCGTTAGGTCTTGTCAGTTTCGGTCTTATGACCCAGACCCGTTTTACATACATATGTATAGTTCTGTATATTTCTGTATATAAGACTCTTTTGACTATGTTTGTTGTTGTTGTTGTTGTTGTGATTTAGGTCTTTAAATGGAAATATATATTTTTTAACATAGGTATTTTTTTCATGGTCTTTCTCTTTTTATGGTGTCCATTCTTTCATCGTTCTTCATGTGTTTTTGTCTTTTGTCACTGATTCATCATTCATCTCCTGACTTCACTGTTTCACCCACTTGATGGATTTAAGTGGTTTGGACACATCTGAAAACAAAGATAAAAAATATTAGTAAACCTTACCGATGAAGAGATAAGATAGAAAAACTATAAACTATAATTGGTTAGTGCTAGAAATTACAAACTGAGTAATTATGACTTACCCTATGAAGCAGGCACACGCGTCCATTGAAGGAGAAAACATTGACCTGGGTGATGTGGACTAGTCCATGTTCTTTCTCCATGTAGATGTTATTAATAATCAGCTGGCTGATTTTCGGGCCATTGGGTATTTCTTCCACTTCAGGTTCATCACTAGATTCATCAGAATAGTTGTCATCTGAAGGGTGGCCTAAAACAAAATGCAACATATTACAATTTGACACGAATAAGAAAAGAAAAACAGGTTATCTTTCGTTTTAAGCACTTAAAATGGCCGCTGCCATTCTTTCACTTTGTCGGTGGCCATTTTATGTGCTTAAAACGAAAGATTACCGGAAAAACAATACAAGTGTGGTCTATAACAAAATGCAACATATTACAATTTGACACGAATAAGAAAAGAAATTAAAAAACAAACAGGTGATCTTTCGTTTTAAGCACTTAAAATGGCCGCTGTCATTCTTTCATTTGTCGGTGGCCATTTTACGTGCTTAAAACGAAAGATTACCGGAAAAAAACACAATACAAAAACAGAAAATTTCTTGTAAGAAAAATGTATATATGCATGAAGGTTTATTAAAATCACATTAAGTAACTTACCCACCACTGTATATGCAGGCTAGCACACGTCTGGAAAACTGTTGACTGAAATGAAAAAAGACAAAAATATAGCAATCCTACATATGTATATATATATATATATACGTATATTTATAAAACAAATTAATAGTATGCTTGAGCAGTATACAGGATAAATATTAGACTTGTCGAAAATTAACTCCAAGCTCGAGACAAGAAAACAATTGCTGAAAACAACCGATTCCAAACAAGTAGCCAAGGGAGGTAATCTTCGAGAAATTAAATATTTCTTTAAAAAAAAATTTTTTTTTTAAATATTAAAAATTAAAAAAATATATATATTTCACGTGCTGGGGAAGAAGGACAATTTGATCTTTGTTGGCAAGAAGTGACATCCATGAACGCGTTTCGATCTCGTTAGATCTCATCAGCATGGAATAGTCTATCACTAAAACAACAGGGACAATATACAAAAAAGTGTAGAACAATTTGCTGGTTAAGATAAACTTTCAGGGAGTAAATAGAAATAACTCAAATGTACCAGTGACACGAATAGTGGATATAAAACAAATTAATAGTATGCTTGAGCAGTATACAGGATAAATATTAGACTTGTAAAAAATTAACTCGAGACAAGAAAACAATTGCTGAAGGCAACCGATTCCAAACAATAATCCAAGGGAGGTAATCTTCGAGAAATTAAATATTTCTTTTTAAAAAAAATATTTTTGTATGACATCTTCTTTTCACTGTTTGACATTGTTTTATTGTTTCACTCCTGCACTTTGTTATTTGTCTTGTTTCACACAAAAATTGCCACTGAAATAGCTTCCTGTTTACAGTGTTAAAAAAAAGTGATAAATTGAAAACTGGAAGCTTATCTGGCATCCACATAACTAAAAAAAAAATTAATTTCACTGAACCTTTTAAACTAGATATACATAATTGAAAGTAATTGTTCAATAACAATTTTCCAATCTGATGTAGGCAATTGTAGACTGGCATGATCGTCCTATTTACAATACATAAAATAATACATGTATGTAATTAAATGAAAAACAAATTATATTTAATGGGACGTGTTTTTTCACTGTTTGACATCGTTGTATTTTCCACTCCTACACTTTGTTATTCATCTTATCCCTCCTGTTTATAGTGTTAAAAATGTTATTTCAGTACTCCAGAACCCATGTAACATGAAAAAATATTAATTTCATTAAACATTTAAAACTGAATACATGTAATTGAAAGTAATTGTTTAATAAAATATTTCCAGCTCGGATGTTAGCAATAGTGGGGTGGTGTGTTCTTCCAGTTTACAATACGTAAAATAATACATGCATATAATTAAATGAAAAAACTATATTTACCTTTATGAATAGCTGGCATAATAAAGAAATATGAATTCTACTTCACTTACGAAATTAAATATATGTAACTAAAATTAATTTCTTAATGAAAGTTTTTCAACTCTGATGTAAACAATGCAGTGTATCACTTCACTGATTAAACTTAACTGTAATGCAGAGCCGTCCACAGAAAGATTTATATTCAGGGTGAGACTATTTTAGCACCCCCCCACCACCAATTATTAAAAACAAAATGGTAATTTTAATTATTTATATATTACCTAAGATAATAGTATGACTAACTGGGTTGTCACTTTTTCAGAAGTGCTTTGCATGCTTTCTTGTCTGCAAAGTTTTGTCTCATATGTCTGAAATCAAAATGTTGACCAAGTTCCAATTCGATGCTGAGCCGAGCTAAGGCCACCAGATGACCTTGTGACATGTTTGTTCTGAGATAGTTCTTTATCAGTTTAAGCTTACTGAATGAATGTTCTGCTAAGGTTACCATTGCAGGCATCGTAAGAAAAATCTGGAGTGATGCACAAAGATTTGGAACGATGTTTTCCAACTTGTATTTATATATTTTGTTGAGTAAAACCATGGTTTTAAGTTGTAGTTCCCCAAAGTTACCACGGTGTATCATAGTTTTCATGTTGATTAACTCATTCGAAAGTTCTTTACTATTTACTTAAGCATTGTAAATTTCTACAAATGACATGCACTTCGTAGTCAAAAGATTTTCCGAAAAGTATCAGAAATTTTCTTTGCAGCTTCAAATCTTTTTGTCAGACCAATGACAAAATCGAAAATGACATAAAAAACAGATGCCCGAAATAATGATTCTACATATGTGTCGGGATCCCTTGTATGGCTTTCATCACTTGACTGGTTCTTATTGAAAAAATTATTTTGCTTTCTCCTGTTTGCTAGCAGTTTAATTTCAATTAGTATGAAATAGTATTTTGCCTTTGATCTTTCAGAAAGTGTGTTTCAAAACAAGATCAAAGCAAAGATGATTCAGCTGACAAATAATGTCCTTGCAACCCTTCTCCTTTTTCCTGGCTTTCTTTTATCTTCCTGACATGGGTTTCAAGTATGAGATCCCAATGAGACAAAAGTTCAACCAGCCCAAGGAAGTTATCATTGTGAACATCACCAGTCAGATGAGAGGTACCATGAAATGCTAATCCCCTTTCACCCCAAAATAAAATAATGTCAATTAGACTGTGTAAAATATTAGTTCAGTTGGCCTCCTCTGTTACAATTTGTTTATGCAGGAAATGTTCCATGCATTTGTTTGAAGGAATTCTTTGTTCGAGCTCTCTCCATGATACGTAATTTAATTTATGCTGGTTACTACGTTCATGATCAGGAATTCTGTCACATAATTTTTGCCATTTTTCTGTGGTAGACCATCCATTTTCTGTTGTCAAAGCTGATGCATTAACTCTGCCTTTTCCAAAGAGCTGATATGGTAAACAAAATATGGCTTGTTTCTTGACACACCACACTAGCCAATCTCTCTCAGACATGTCACCGTTGTGATTACTGTGTTTAAAGATGCCAACTGGAAAAGATTGCTGCTCACAATCGCTTGGAAATGTTTTGGGCCAGGGAATATGTCCTTTCCACACACATTTTTCAATGCTTTCTGCACTTCTTTGTATTAAATTCCCAATATCATATCCATTGCATGTCATTGATGTGTTCTTTCCTGTAGCTTGGTTTTGTGTTAATAGTATTCGGTTCATTTTCAGGTGGGATTTCTTTGGGCATTATAGATGGTTCATGATCAACAGTTTCACTCTGAGATTTAGATGAAGTAGTTTTGTTTTTAGTTTGTTTTTGAGCAGATGGTTCATCATCTGCTGATAAATATTCATCACTTGGCTTTTTGGAAGTAATACTCATATCGAATAATGACCTCTTTCCTTTGTGTTTTCATTCAATTCTTGCTGTTCTTTCACTTCGCTTTTGTGCTCCAGACTTCTACTTATGCATTGTACTGAAATAATTGAACGTATAAAATTATTACTGCAAAGGATTGTATTAACAATAGTTTTTTGACTAGCAGTATTTTTATCACTTCCACATGTGCAGTTTTGAAAGACTTTGCAGCTTTTGACACCCAAAAATATGAGAGATCTGCCTTGGACTGAAATACCATGAGTGCTTCACTATTGGAACAGAGTTCAAGAAGTTACTCTGCCAAACCTTCAGATACATCAGCAACTTTACAGTTAAATGGATTAACAACCCAACTGACAGTATGTGAATCAAGCTCTGGTTGAATTTAATATGTTTTGTAACCGACTCATTGATGTCACCAAAACTGATATCTTCACGATCTTCTAAAAACTCTGCTAGTTTAGGAAAGGTCTTTGCTTCGCAGAGCTAGCTGGTTGCATACAACCTCTACCCAAGCTTATCCAACACCCTTGTCACCCATGCTGATCTTCTTGTCACTCATACTAACTCCTCCCCAGGGCCCTGCATTAATTATTTCCCCAATCTTTCTTCTCCAGAGCGTCAGTTCTCTAGAAATTCCTCTCCACCCTCTTGCAGTTGTTCTGATGAACGTCAATCACACTGATCTCACTAGTCTTGGAGAGCCTGCAAAGGTCCTGGGCACAGTTCCTTCCTCCTGACTAACCCATTAAAAATAGCCTTTCTTCTGAAGATATAAGGCTATTGAACCCAGTTAAAAGTGACTAATATTATTTTTCTTTTATATGAGAGTTGTATCTGGTTCAATTAATAGGATACCAGATTGCCAGCCAAAAGCTCAATGATTTAATATTAATCAACAGTGCTAACCAAACTCCTAACTCTTGTTTGCTATGAATAGGTACAATAGTTGGTACAAAATAATGCTGTAAAGATTGGGTGTACTATAACTTACTAAGAAGTGTTTGTTGAACTTGCAATGCTAAGTTCCAATCCTCCTATAAGTCTGAGCTTCAGAATAGAAGCATTTAGCCTGTGGCCCTCTTCCACACTTAGACTTAGTAATTACTGTCTTGAGATGAATGAGGCAGTTAATGCATGCAATTCTTGTTCTTAATAAGAGAAGACACACTGCTCCATTTGTGGTTAACAAATATCTCACTCAGTGTTATGCTGCTTGTTCATTGAAACACATGATGATAGTGTGTGGTGTGTTTCGATGGAAATTTGGCTGCTATTTCTAGCAGGTCAAGCATCTTTGTAGAGTCTCCATTTTTGGCTCTTGGCATATCTTGAGTAATAGATATGGATCATACCTAGTCATTCAACTCATTACTTATGTTCTGTAGCTCTGCTTGATCATAGCTGACCTATGGCTAAACAACAACAGTAACACTTTTGAAATATACACCAGTGTTATAAAGTCAGCTTGAGTCTTAAGGAGAACTTTGTCAGTCCAAATTTCCCCCAACCACAACTGGTTGCATGCCGTTAGTTATAGGCACAACAGACAAAAACAAAATGAAACAAAATTAACTCAATATAAAGAATTCCTTTATAAGTTGTAATGAAATGAAATGAAATGAAAAAATAAACACTAAAGAATTTAGGCACAGGCATGGCTGTGTGGTTAAGAAGTTCTCTTTGCACCCACGTACTTTATTGTTTAATCCCACTGTGTGGCACCTTGGGCAAGTGTCTTCTACTATAGCATCGAGCCGACCAATCCTTGAGGGAATTTGGTAGCCAGAAACTGTGTGGAAGCCCATTATATATATATATATATATATATATATGTGTGTGTCTGTTTGTCACTTTCTGTATCTGTCTTGACACCACCTCAAAACTGGTGCTTGTTTGTTTATGCCCTGTAACAGCGGTTCAGCTAAGAGACCGATAGAATAAGTACCAGACTTGAAAATAAGTACTGGGGTCGATTTAATGACTAAAAACTCTCCAAGGCAGTGTCTCAGCATGGCTGCACTCCAATGACTGAAACCAGTAAAAGTGTAAATAAAAACACATTCGCAATTTAGTATATGTATTAGATTAGATAGACCTGACATCTGTCACCTAGCAATTTAGCTGTTTTAGTGAGACTTGTAGCAAATATCTCATATTATTCATGACATACCAGTGATGCAAACATAAATCCACAGATTTACAGTTTTAATTTTGTCAACTGCCAAATCTACACTCGGATCGGCTGGCGCTAGTACCATACTATGTCAGCACTTTCTTCAACCAATCAGCTAGTGTACCTACTTTGTTACCAGCAGCAGTAGCTTCCTTGGCAGCATCCTCACTTTTCAAACCAATCAGATAAACTAACACCAAAGTGAGCTTACATCATTAGCTGTTCTAACGAATCAGTCACTTAGACTAGTGCTGTATTAATGAGAGTTTCTGGTCACTAATGAGAAGGAGCTTACCTGTTTGCATTGTGTGCAGTGCTGTCGAGCATGCAACAAAGCCCAAAGTGACAGGGCCAGTCAACATATCCCAGGGTGGCAATGTTGCTTGTCATCTCACCACAGACTGGCTAACAAAGACAGCAGAACTAGCTATGGAACCATCAACTCGGATACAGCTTTTAAAGGCAACCCAGATACCTCTGTATTGAACAGCAACCAGCTCAACAATCATACCTCCAACCAGTATAGCAGCTGAGCTCACACAAAAACTGTTAGCTCACCAGACCACCTTTTCCCAACAGCTTTACTTTACAAACCAGCTCAGAGAACAGGTGGTAGCCAGGAATGTAAAATCATATGTGCATGTGTACTTCGGATGCACAGAACTTTCTACAAACTCATTTGTACAAAAGCACAGTTCCTGTAGATTTATTTGTAGCTTGTGCACACATCATGCACACCCACTTGCATCTGGTGCATACACATACGGTATGTTTCTTATACCTGTACAAATTCCTTGTACAGATGCCCATTTAATTTAATTCTAACTCCTTTATGTTGTTAGTACAAAACATGTCTGGATTAACTTTGTCTTTCATTATTCTGAGGTTGATAAATATGTATGAGGAATATATTGGAGTTTATTGGTCTTGTGCAAAGACTAAATAGATAATTTCTTTTATCTCTGATAATTGATCATTCCTGTGAAAACGTAATGAATTAATGAGTCATGAAAATATATCATGCTTTTTTTTTTATCTCATTAATATTCTAAAAATCTGATGAGTGCTTTAGCAAGTGATAAGCTCCTTACCAGCTGAGACTAACTGCCTTGGAATTTTATTAGCCTTTTCACTCCATTTACAGATCTAATAGTTTTGAGAAAGACATGAATGTCGAAATATCCTGTCTCTCCTTTCTCAAAAACATAGAGCCAATGTGACAAGTTAAAGTGAAACCAATAACATTCATGAAAATAAATGGAATTCTAAACAATATAAAATAAAGAGATAAAAAAAACTCTTCTAAATGTTGTTATACCCTCAATTATGTTGGATGATGGCACAGTCAATGGAGCATCAAACAAAATACTTTGTAGTATTTAGTCTTTAGCTTTCACATAGTAAGTTCAAATCTCACCAGCATGGACATTCTTTCATTCTTCTAGGGTTGTTGGTGTTGTTGTTTTTGTTTAGCTTCAAATCAGCCGTGAGCAAGCAGACCTAACCTCTGGTCAAAGCATTCAAGCCATGACCATTCTGTCGTATTTTCAAGAATAGTGTACTCTGAACTATATTTTCCAATGTTACTTTTTTTTAAAGATGGTAGCATGTGGGTTGAGGGGCAATTTGGCTGCTATTTCTATCAGGTTGATTGACCACAGAGATTCTTTCCAGGATTGATAAAATCAGTAATAGTAATATACTGACTTCGATTTAGTTGACTGTTCCCTCACACCGAAATGTGTACTCTTGTGCCAAGGTAAGAAATCATTATATCATAAGTTTAAGATAGTGGTTCCCAGCCTGGTGTCCACGGACATCTAGGGGTCCACAAAAGTAGTACTAGGGGTCCGTGCACTTGTTGATTAGACCTTTCAAAAGCCTGTGGTCTCTGGGAAAATTAATTTAAATAAAAGAAGTCCTTGCAGGGACAGTCTTGAGTCCCCCCCCCCCATGAAAATCACAACACAATGCACATCAAACATACTTAATCCTTTTGATACCAACCTGCCTGAGACAACCACCTTTTCTCATAACAAACTATTTGCTTTAAAGGGTTCATATTCAAATTAAAATCTTCCATTATAATTTCATGTAAGAAGTTTTGGTTAAGTTATGTTCAAGTTAGTTATTTTACTAAATCCCTCTAAATTCTTGATTATTTTCAAAATTAATTGAAAATCATAGGCAGTCTATTTCATAAGAAATATGGTCATGAAAGGCTTAAACTGGGTCCTTGGTAGTGAAAAAGTTGAGAACCACTGGTTTAAGATGAAGGGGGGAAAAAACAAAGAGAAAATCTCAAAGCAAAGATTGTAGAGAGCCACCTTAAGAACAACAAACTTCTCTTGATCTAAATAATTTTCCTATACAACATGACAGCTACTAAGTGGCCAGAGGTTTGTAGGTCAACTAAACAGTGTCAAAATTAGTTCAACGTGCTCACAGTCACATAGCAGAAGACAAACAAGAAACATAACAAGAAATCACAGCTAAATATGTCAGCCTGACACTTTCTCTCTCTGTCCTTATCTGTGTGTGTTTGTTTATATGCACACACAAACACACACACAAACACAAACACACATGCTATGTATGTATGTATGCATATATCTCTCTCTATCTCTCTATATATAATATATATATATATATATATATATTACGGTGTGTTAAAGACAAAACATGTATTTAGAGCGCTCTATTTTATAGAGATAAAAGAGCTAATATATTTGAATAACAACAACAACGAAAGCAAAACTCTTTTACGTACGTTTCTCGGCCATTTTCGGTCCTTATTTAGCTTTAAAAGCCAAAACCGACATTAGCCGTTCATCGGAAAGGGTTCTATTTACGTTTTGAATCTTGATATTTTATGGCATTTCGGGAGAAAAAAGGGATGCTTATCTATTCAAGTACAATATTTAATTAGACATACTTGCTCAATGCAAGTGTCATATGTTGAGTTATTTAATTAATAGCTATATGAAAAAAACCTTTGATTTAATTTACTAGGAAAGTATTATATGTATGTGTGTGTGTATAATTCCATCCCATTTAGGATAATTTACCGTTGTTCACCAAGCCCAGAGAAGAGAGGTAAATTACCTCGAATGGGTTGAAATTAATAATTTTTGAGATAATGTACACGGAATGAGAAACACCTTTATCAGAATCTAAATTAGGTGTATTTAAGCCTGAAATGAACAGGTGCTTTGATTGCTTGACACTTTGTGCTGATATTTTTGTGAACATTGTATTTTGTTTTATCACATAAATGTATCTAAATTATTAGAATATTACCAGTTTAAGTTATTTGTTTTGAAAGGTGATAATTCTTTTCTTGAGTTTTATTGTCATGAGAGCAAAATAATATTTTATATACAATTTTATGTCAAGTGAGATGTAATTAGAGTTATAATTTTTTCTGTTCAAAACTTCTGAATCTACAGCATTTATATATAAAACAAATATAAATGAATAAGATAAGTAATGTAGCACCATTATTACGCCTTTCCAGAGTATAAAAAGAGATATTTGTATCATATTTTAAAACGTTCATAACGTTTTAAAGCTGCTAATTATCTAATTATCAATAGTTAAAATATATTATATTTATAATATCTAATATACATTTTTTTTGATATCTTGTTCTGAATAAACATCAGAAGCTTCTAAAGTAAGTTGCGTGCACACCTGAGGATTCGTAGGGTTACACAAGGCAATTCACAAAGGTGATCAAAGAATATTGTCGGCAATTATAATTAAATTCTTTTTAAGTAAAATTACAAAGAAACAAATCTTGAATACTTGCTTCAATGCACTAATTTATATTTTTATATAATTTATAATTATATATTTATTTTTCATTTATTATATTAAAAATGTTTTTAATACATCATTTAAATTTTGTTATTAATTTGTTTTGGTAAAAAAATATATATATAGATTCTTTTATTATCTATTTCACGACTAACTAATAGACTATTTAAAATTTTTTTTTTATCTATCTTTGAATTATATTTTAACTTAAAAAATTATATAATTATAAGTATTTAGATTTATATAATTAGATATACTGAATAGGTTTAAGTTCAAATAACATATTCTTTGGCATACTCTATAATTCAATGAGAAGCCAGCATAAAAATCTTCTAACAGCTTCATAATGAAGATTGCTGGTTATCTCCTTGTAAAGTTCTTAAAACGATTCTAGAACTCAAGGAAGAAATACGAAAGTTTTTCTGAGAAAATAAAAAAGGTTCTGCATTTTGTAAATCTAGTCTGCGATTAAAAATAGTTTTTAATTTTATGATACCTAAAAGATATTTTAAAAAGGAACATTCTTATTCTGCCTATTGAAGGTAATGGTGATATGTTAACAATGTATAAAAAAGTAGGCGCTTTTCAAGAGACAACCGTGAAATAAAACATATTTTCTTCATAACCTGGGCCCAAATAATGAATATTTGGGAGGATGGAAACCGAAATGTAGAAATTCATCAGATTTCTTCACACAATCACTGTAATAAATTAAAACTGAATACCCTCGATTTAACGTAATTCTCAAGCAGAATCAGGATGACTCACAGTGTGGCAAGGATGAACTTTTGAATTACAAGTACAATCCACCCGACGGTCTCCCACACAGTTTCCGTTTACCCAGATTCACAAACAAAGCTTGGGTCGTCCCGAGGCGATGGTGAAGCCCTTGCCCAAGATGCCACGGAATCTCATGATTGCGATTGCGAAGCGAGCTTCTTAACCATTTGGACATGCTGCGTCCACGTATATATAAATATATATATATACATACACAAATACACACAATCATATACATATATATATATATATATATATTTATATTTATACGTGTGTGTGTGTAGTGTATGTGTGTGTGTGGATGTGCGCGTGTGTGTGTGTGTGTGTGTGTGCGTCTGTGTGTTTGTGTTTGTCTCTCCATATCTATCTTTTTTTTTTATTTCCCATAACATAGCGGTTCGGCAATAAAAGCCGATAGAATAAGTATATGACTTAAAAAATAAGTACTGGGGTCTCCAAAGCTGTACCTCAGCATGGCCGCAGTTAAATGACTGAAACAAGTAATAGAATAAAAGAATATATATATATATA
>JAOPJM010209119.1:0-12742 GCA_027124095.1 Muusoctopus leioderma | reverse complement strand
GCAGTTGGTACTGGGGGGTGGGGTCGAAAAGTAGGGGGCGGTAGAAGGTGGTGTCACGAAGCTGACGGAGCGCCTCAACCCTATAGAGGTCAGCGCGACATCAGATCCTCCCGGAAACGAATTAGTTTAATTCCTTTCGTAATTCGTGAATTGTCTTTAGCACCATTTCTAATGTTTGTTTCTGTACCAGTAGTCAAATTACAATCTTTATGAATAATCCGGTATGTCATTCAAAGCTAGAGGAACTGATTCTGTATTTTGTTCCCCATCAATATGTGTATCATTGTTTATTTGATCTGCATGAGCTAATATACGCTGTTCATCCTTAACTATCAATGTTGTATTATTTCTTGCTTGAGATATAAAACTAGCTCGTGGTTTATCATTTCTTCTACATCAATACCAAACTGAAGCTGCAGTTTCATACCACATTTTTATTGTTGATCGTATTTGTCTTCCTGAGCGAGGAATTGTTCGACAACTCAAAAGCATGTCATTCAAATATGCATTAATAGAGCCATTTCTTGGCGAATATGCTATTAAACCCATTTTAACACTTGCGGCCATTTTTCAGCAATTCCATTTGATTCTGGGTGATATGGAGGCATTTTCATAGGTTTATATCCGATCTTATCAAGCCATATACGCAAGTTATTATCATTTAATTCACAGGTATTGTCAAACACTAATGTTTCAGGAACACGATTTCTGTCAAACACAGTTTTAATACCCACCTAACTGCTTTTGTTTCTTTATTCTTAACTCTTATTAATTCTGGTTACCCTGAGTATACATCAACAACGAATAAGGACAGTCCATAATGGTTGACATAAGCGTGATCAATACGAACACGTATCCATGCTTTAATTCTTTAGAGAATATGTGCTTTGTGGGGTAATTCCAGTTTTATTCTAGTACACGTCGCACATCTTATATAGCATTCCACATCTTCACAGTAACCTGGTCAGCATGCTTCTAATTTAAATCGATTCCTTACTCGACAGCTTTTATCATTAATATTCTCAAAAAGGTTGGTGGAATATTTATTCTCTATTACACAAGATAGTATCGTTTAGTGTTAACTTATTTTGAATGACTTAAATGGCCTTTCAACAACAGAACAATTGTTCCAATTATTTTTTTTATAATCTTGTATAATATACCAGATAAAATATTATAATTGGCCGTCTCCAAATATACAGTTTTACGTTTTATAACATCAGTTTCTACAAGATGATGAAAGAATCATTATCATCATGAACATGTTCCTTCAAACCAAGAACATTAATATATTCCAATCGTGATAATGCATCAACATGTGGTATTTGAGATTCTTTTACACAAGATATTTCAAAATAATAGGTTATCAATATTAAAGCACATATTGTAATACGTGCAGATGTTATTTTCGGTAAACCACAATTTTTGCCGAAAATAAATTTTAGTGGCATATGATCTGAGACCGATTTAAATTTTCAGCCGAGTAAAAAATGCTGTTCTCTTTGAGTACACCATACAATCTCCAAGGCTTCTCTTTCAATATTTGAGGATCTTGTTTCAGCTGTCGTTAATACTCTTTACAAATATAATGCCGGATGGCCGTCTGGTGAAAGTATTCCTGATATAGAGTTTTCACTTGCATCAGTTGTTAATGTTACCTTCTTTCGCAGTATCATAAATCTGGACCATTGGTTTTGATACTAACATCAGCTTTATATGTTGAAATGCCTTTTCGTGCTGGATTCCCACTGAAAATGGGATATCACATTTACGAAGTGATACAAGCGGCGATATGCAGTCTGAATAATGATCAATAAATCTTTCATAGAAATGAACGAGTCCGAGAAACGATTCTTAAAGCTTCTTGTCTTTTGACGGTTCTACATCCATAATACTCACTATTAAATGATGATCTGGTGCTATAATCTCCTTTTACGGTCTATATTCCCCCAAAAGACGATTCATCAGTCTCTAACGCAGACTTAGCTCGATTGCTCTCCATGCTTGATAATTACAACCTTTTTATGGTCTTATCTACCTTGTTATGTAGATTTTCAACGGTTTTAGCACCAACACACATATCAATTTGACAAACAATAATATTATCAATGTCATTTCCAACAACATGTTTAATTGCCATCTGGAATATAGCGCTTGCTATTTTTATTCCGTATGGAAGACATGTCCATCTTAATAAGCTCATTGGTGTATTTATCATAGTAACCTCTCTTGTTCAGAACACATTTCTATCTGATGATATGCGCCCTTTAAATCTAATTTAGCAAAGTAATTCATGACAGAAAGAGAATGAAATATCTATTCTGTATTGGGAGTTGGATAAGAATCTGAACAAATGTTTTCATTTACAATTACTTTATTATCTCCACATATTGTGATATCGCCATCCGGCTTTCGCACAACCACGAAAAGAGAAGTCCGTTTACTCCCTCTGAGAGGAACTTCTAAAGTAGCTTCATTAATTAGTTTCCTTAGCTTCGCTATGAAAATGGTTTAATGTGTATTGGCATTGCTTCAAAATAACATGACCTGATATTTCCTTTGAGAAAAATTACGTTATCTCCCAAACTGTCTTGGAGCTTCAGTTTCATAAATTACTGTTGAACAATCAACATTCATCACATCCATACTAAGCAAGCCACGGTTTTCTTTTTACATTCTTTTTACATTCTTTTTACATTCAGCAACAATAACATTCACCTCCATTCTTTTATCACTTTCCATTATTGCATCAAATTTTCACAAAATTTTAATGAGTCATCCATTTAATTGTTTTAGTTTGAAATTACAATTTCTCAATTTTGGTTTATTCAAATCCATCCTGAAATTCTGAGGTATTATAGTTACCTGACTGCCAGTGTCAATTTGTATCTTAAAGTTAACCTTATTAAGTTTCACATAAATCATTGTAGTGTTTTCTATGCCAATTTCATAAATACTTGCAGAATCTTCTGTTTTAATTTCCTCAGCCGTTTTTTAGATTACATACTGCTTTAAAGTAATTCTTTTTTCCACACTTAATACAAGTTTTAGCAAATTCAGGACATTTTGATGGTGCATGTTAACATCCACAAAAGCGACATATATAATCAGATTTATACTTGTTTTTACCTACATGTGATACAGTGATATCATCAAGATCATTCTCACTGTCTATTTTTTCTGTTTCAATCAACTGAAATTTAGAAGTCATTTCAAGCTGTTGAATGATTTCAATGCATGCATTAAGCTTTGGATCACCTCTCTAAAGATATTCTAATACTTTCACACGATGCTCAGAGAATTGCATGCCATCTACGTGTCCTATTTGAATCATATAATCTCCCGCACTCTGTCCTTTAGTTTCAATTTTATCAAATTCGCAAAAATCGAGCTTACTCAGGTAATCTTTGATAATAACCTTGAATAGATTCAGTCGGATGTTGATGCTATGAGAACATTCTGAACTTTTCAGCTACTATCGATCTCTTTTGGGAACGAACTGACGACATTATCACATATTTTAGACTGCTAGTATTCATTGTTCCAAGTTTCAGTGGTTTCAACTTTACCGAATCTTTCCGTATAGCCATTCTACATACTTTAGATTTTTTAAATATCTGTTACTTGTTTTATTATCATTTGTGTCCAGAAGATCTTTCGTTCTTGCTGGAGCAGCAAAATATCACAGACAAGCCTCTGTCTTATCTGGGTCATCGAGTTGAAGTTGAAGATATTAACTGGCGACACCATTGTCGTATCGTACAGCATGTATTCAAATACAGTCGTAGTATCACATGATCCTTTATGTTAAGAAGTTATACTCAATTGCCGGGCCAAGCTGTTACACCGAACTCGTAGTCATCTTAAACAAACCCAATCGTATGCATGCACACAAAAAAGTATGCAATAATATTAGTATAACAATGCCATCCCCCCCCCCCACACACACACACATACATACATGCATTCGCGTGAATGCGTGTGTCCGTGTCCATTCCTGTATTAAATTGTGTCCATTTATGGCCCGTAACTTGACATTTCGAGAAATAAATCACACACATACATACATACATACATAGATACATACATACATGCATGCACGCTTACATGCATTCATACATACATACAAACGATAGAAAATGTGCACAATGCATGTAGTAGACGTGATTATTTGCTTTGGTTTTAGTCGAGACTGGTCAGAATGATGCGGTTGATGTTCAGCTTGAACAGCTGTAAGTCAACGCCTGTGAGGAAAAACCCGAGTTGTAGGGAATTCCAGAGAGTTGAAGTCCTAGAGAGATAAGACTGGTTAGTGCAGGGTCTGGGAAAGGGGTCACAGAATAGGTTACGAAAAGAGGAGAGTCAAGTGTAACGGTGGGGTTTGGTAGGGATTGTAGGTAACTAGCTAGCTCTGAGGAGAAGAGACTGCATTACTGGTAGGAAAAACAGCGTGAGGAAACAGCGCGTCTATGAGATTGAAATTAGAGTCTGTTGGTGAGTGAATCTTTGCTAATCAGCCGAATGGCTTTCTTTGTGTTGCGGCCGTTCTAGATATGTGAGTCTCACTTGAGCTTTAGAAAGTAGAGCAGTTGTTCGAGGGTGAAGTATTTTCTGGCTTTGAAGAGGAATATTAATCTTTGAGACGCGGGTTTTGCTATGACATGGATGTGAGATTAACAGGAGAGATTTTCATTGATTGAGAGGTCTAGCTTTGAGTGTTTTAGTTATGTTGCCTAAGACTGGAGAGGGTAAGCTGAAGATATGTGCATTACTTGTGTCTTTGTGCTATTGAAGGAAAGAAGTTTATCGTGTCCCTATTGGGGAACGTATACGGAAGGTTAGTGAGGACTGAAGGTTGGTATCACCTGCATAGGAATGAAATTTGTTGGAGGTGACGCCTAGTAAGACATTAACGAACAGAAGTAGAAGTTTTGGCAATATAACTGTGCTTTGGAGTATGCTGGATTTTATGGAGTACCTGCCAAAGAGAGCCCTGTCTTTCGACCCATGGGATTAGGCGAGCACTTTAGCCATGACATGTTTGTATGATAAACGGTCAAAGGCGTTGCTGATGTCAAGTGTAACAATATTGTTATAGACGAAATTCTGAAACATATATATAAATATTTAATATTTTTATACTTGTATTAGGTAATTTTACCAGAATTCTTTGATGAATTCATTTTTATCATTAGCTGTAGTTGTAAAATTGTGTTTGGTGGAATGAAAACGACTTCAACAGATTAGAACACCTGGAGTTAATCCTTTAAGATAAAGGTTTTAGAGGCTAAACGTTTTTTTTAAAATAATGTTTAGGTCTAATGATATTTCTCCTCTCTTACGAGACATGATGGGATAAAGAGAGTACTGAATTAATTTTTAAAAACTTACTGTACGTTAAGAAATTACGAAATTGCTACACAAGTTATATGATGTAGCACGTACCAACTCTCCAGAAAGCAAAAGCAAACCAAGTGTGTCTGACTGATTACTTTCTTTTGTGTGCGAATGGTTCCAATGAGTTTCAAATTTAAGCGAGAAATTCCGGGGACGACCAAGTAACTAGAATGGTTTTTGTTTTTCGTGATTTTCACTGTTAAATTACTGCAATATTAAGCTCCGTTATATTAAGGTTTTGTTCACAGAGGAAAAATAAAGAATAGGAAATATTTTCGACGCGTCTGATTAGTAGAGCCTGTTAATATTGTACATCGAATAGATCTGCCTACAGATAATGTCCGTTTGATGTTAAATGTCCAACTAGATAATTTAGAATATCGAATTGGATAGTTCAAAGGATTAGGCAGAAAATGTGATTGGATCAAATTACAATTATAATTTCTCAGTCAAGTACGCATAGGTAATTAGGGAAGGCTTTTCACAGCCATGTACACTTTGGAAATATATAGGCATAATGTTCACAATCAAGCATAAGCTGCTAATGTGTAGGCAGGATGTGTGAAGCATATGCATCATGGACAATGAGAATCGCTATTGTATTACGATTCGGTAATCGGAAAACCTTTCTCAAAAGACAATTTGTGGAACATGAAAAAGAAAAAAAATCTAAAACAATTTAGCTTCTCGTCTCTTTGATTTGACAGTATTGATTCAAATGAAGATCACTTCAAATAATATTTGGTCCCTCTCTCTCGTATATATGTATGTATATATAACAGGGGTAAAATCATGTGCATGTGTGTGTGTGCGCGTGTAACTATATATGTATATACCTGTCCTCAAGAATAAAGAAGAGTTAGCGTCAGTGATTTAGAAAATTAATCAAAGTGGAAGCATTATTGGGATTTTTTTCAGAAAACGTACACGGTCGTCCTTTTAATCAACTGCACACACATACACACATACACACACATATGTTAGAAAGGTGTACCATATTTGGTTAACTTTAAAATAAAAAAATGCATACCGGAACGGACGAATAAGTTTTCTATAGCATTATGACTAAAAGCTTCATAGTGTTCGTGTGTGTGTACGTTCGTGCTTGTGAATACATCAAAAGAGATATCTAACAGACAAACAAGTAGTTCGACGTTTAAAGCCATAATTATATAGTTATATAAGATAAGAGATACAGGCAGACAGCACAGCAGACTGAAAAGTAGTATGAAATAAATATCTGAAGTGCGCAAGTAGACAGGAGAAATCATTTTGAGAGATAAAAATAGAGATAGATAGAATGTGAGGAAGAAAGACTAATACGAAATCTGTCTGTTTTTAGCAATTACTTTATCCATAAATTGAAAAAGAAATATTTTAAAGATTTTGTATTAAAAGAAGCAATATTTTCCGTTTGTCATCTGGGTTATTTTGTGTGTATGTGTGCATGATGCCTTTATTGCTTAACAAACTGTAAATAACTCATTTGTTGAAGAAACTTAGACTACAGTAAGCATTCTGAGTTCGCAGGCCATGTATGTGCCTTTCTATATATGAAATAAGTATCTCTTTGTTCGTATAACGTAGCAGTATGGAATCCCTCGCCCGCATGTGAAATTTCGCCCACAGATTTGAAACTACTCGCTGACGATGTCTCACCCCCCACCCCCAACAAAGAAATTACATATGAAAACAGAAAAGGTTCAAGCTTTTAAAACGCAAACTGTAATTTAATATAATTTATATACCGGGGGAATTTGTGAAATTTAAGATTTATTATTTTTCTCAGTACAGATACACTCCTAACAGGTCTTAGGCACTTGCAGTTCGCCCCATGATAGTAAAACGATTCCCCACCTCTGGTCTAATGCATTGAAGTGGATAATTATTTTTAGCATATTTTATAAATGTTTCCTCTTTCACAGAAACTATACAAAACGTGTTAATAACATCTGATTTTTTTTTTTTTCTAGGGACACTCATCAGATCCATTTTACTAAGTAAGCAATTTGATTCTGTGCATGAAAACATATTTAGCAATCTCATCCCAGTTTTTAAGAACTTAAGGAATTGTGTTACACATGCTTTTCTGTTAAATGTAGTTGTAACAAATCAGAGAATCGAAAAACGCATTACTTGTCAACAACCTTACATATCTGCCAGCCTTGCTAACATGTATATGCCCCCCCCCACACACACACACAAACACATACATATATACATACATATATATACATATGTATATATATATATATATATATATATACACACATACACACGCGCATATATACATGTATATCTATCTTTCTATCTATCTATCTCCCACTCTCTCTGTCTCTCTGTCTCTCTCTCTCTCTCTCTCTCTCTCTATATATATATATATATATATATATATGAGTTATCTTTATTCATACATTTCCATACGACTAGTGTATTTGTATCAACATTTCATCAGTGGAACTATCAACTGGAAAAAAAGAGGAAAATTCAGATGACAATTTCAATAAACAAGTTGTAAGGTAGGAGTAAGCGGAAAGGGAATTCCGGAAGTGGATAGGATGAAGAAAGCCGAGGTGTAAGGTCAGTTTAGAGGGAGTTGTGGGAACACTTTAGTGTGTGGCGTGTCCAACAGACCAAGCTCATAGTTTTCATCCTAAGTAGGTGCAAGTATGGTTGTAGTAGTGTTGTGTCAATATAGCAAGAACTGGATGAAAAGTAATGATCTCTGTTGGTCGATCAACAAAAATGTAGGGTGGTAGATCATATAAACCCCGAGTGTCCTAGCCTGACAAAAACATAACCACCCTAAGAATGCGCACCACCACAGCAACAATAATACCAATATTAATATACCAGTAACTGCAGTAGTGGGAGCAATAATTTCATTGATAATTGTCATCATGAGAATATCAATTATAACAGCAATACTACTACTAATAATAATAATAATAATTGTTTCTAACATAGGCACAAGGCCAACAACCTCAGTACTTGACTGGTACTTTATTTTATCGACCCCAACGGAAAGGATGAAAGGCAAAGTTGACCTTGGCAGGATTTGAACTCAGAATGCAGTGATCCAGAACGAATACTACAAGGCAATTTGTCCGACACATCAACGATTCGTTATGAGTAGTTTAACAATATTCATACTTTGTTGTAGTTTAGCCCTAGGTCTGCCCTGATCAAGCAGACCTATGATCAAAGGAGTTCCAGCTGTGAGGGGACTGTCTTTTTGTATATCTAAACCTCATGTGTCCTTCCTTTTTTAAGATAGCAGAGTGTAATTTGACAGAGATTTGATTTGGATAGTATTTTTAACGGGTCAAGCAACCAAATAGAGGCTCTCTCAATGGCTCATATTCCAACTCTGTTGATGAAATAGGTTGCCTAGCAACATAGCTAAGATATGAGAGTGGAAAACACTTTAAAAAATATTTTAACCCTTTTGATACCTGAAACCGTCCATGTTTCTATGATAAATGGTATTCACGATTTTCAAATATATTCTCTTAATTTTTGCTTCATTTAATGTCTTAATCAAAATAGGGTAGCAGGGGTTGTCTGTAAAATATAGGTATGGGTTACGGAATTTTTGGAAAATTGTATAAGGGTTCCACGACAAAATAAGTTTGCTTATAACCAGTTCTACATGTTCGCTCGACCTGCAATAGCAGCTTAATCTCCCTCAAATTACAGCCTACTGATTTAAAAAAATGATCGCCTTTGATCATAGGTCTGCTCAATCAGGGCTGATCTTAAGCTCAAACAACAACAGTGTATTTCATTAGAAATATGGTAACGAAAGGGTTAAAACAATGACAAATTTAACCCTTTTGACACCAACCAGCCTGAAAACGACCCTGGTTTTATGATAAAAAAACCTATTTGTTTTAATGTATTCGTATATTTAAATTTAAACCTTCCATTACAACTTTATGTAAGAACTTTTTGTTAAGTTATATTCCAAACACCAACATAATAATGACAAAGTTGGTTATTTTACTAAATCCCTTTAAATTTTTGATTATTTTCAAATTATTTGAAAATCATGGGCAATGTATATTTCATTAGAAATATGGTAACAAAAGGGTTAAAGAAGACTTCAAACAAAGAGATGGATCGAAACCGAGAAAGGCAGGCCTCACAAATACTAACCTATCCTACAGATACCAGCATTTGAGAAACAGATATTAACTCTTAACATCCTGTAGGACATGGTTCCAC
Organism: Muusoctopus leioderma; assembly: GCA_027124095.1. Classification (NCBI taxonomy): domain Eukaryota; kingdom Metazoa; phylum Mollusca; class Cephalopoda; order Octopoda; family Octopodidae; genus Muusoctopus; species Muusoctopus leioderma. The sequence continues at coordinate 3,118 of JAOPJM010209119.1, read as the reverse complement.
ACGGTACCGCATAATCAAATTGGTATGAATCACTGAACTATATATATATATAGACTCCTTCTGATGAGGACAGATTCCACTCGATTGTTTTGTGTAAACTCCCGTGGGTGCTGATCCGAAACGCATTTGCGTCGGGGAATATTAGCTGAGTAAATAAGGTATGTGATTTTTCTATCTATTTATTCAGCTCATGCAAGTCTAACTGAGGTAGTTTAGGTTGTGTTCCCTGCCATAGTAGTATGATATTTCACGGTCAGACTGTAGTATCATGTGGATATTATTTTGCCGATCCGTTATTACGTAGATTGATTGATATTTACAGTTGTCGTGATATCTATTTATGCTGGGCAGTGTCGCAATTTAGCTGCTTTAATTGAATTATATATATATATATATATATATATATATATATATAACCACGTGGTTGCGAAGCGAACTCCTTAACCACACAGCCATGCCTGCGCCCATCACACATTTTTTAAATTGTTTTTTTCTGCGGAAGTGGTTGTGGCCATATCCATCTCACCTTCCCTCAGGTGAGATGGATACTCTTAACGTTCCTCTCAACAGTTGCAGGTGAAATATCTGCAGTGGGGAATTCCAGAGGTAGATGTTCTGATGATAAATGACTGGGTGTAGTGGATACTATGAGGCCTGGGGAAGTGTGATGGAGACAATGTGGTTGGCGAGAGGAGGAGGAGGAGGAGGAGAGAGGTGTGAGTGGAGATAGCACAAGAGCAACTAGGTCCGAGGAGTAGAGTCCACTGTAGATGTAGCGGGTGAAAAGGCAGAGAGAAGAGACAGTATGTCTGTGAGCCAGATGTAGGAGGAGTGTGTTGGTGAACGATTTCATGTCAAGGAGTCGAGTGGCCTTTGTTGTTTGGATGCGGTCTTAGATATCTCTGTGTGTAGCGGCAGCACCGACCTAGATGTGGAAGTAGTACTCAATTGTGGGTGTCAACTGAGTTTTGTAGAGTGTTAGTTATTGTTGGGAGCTGGAGTATATATATCTTCTTATCTTCTTATCTTAGCAGTAATTTCTGCATAGATATCTTGTTTCTTCAAAAAGCTCTTGTATCCAATCAGTTCGATTATTAGCCAAAACCTTCTGTTCATTCAAATGTTTGTTCATGAAACACCTGATCCCATCTGTCCATGAAACACCTGATCCCATCTGTCCATGAAACACCTGATCCCATCTGTCCATCTTCGTTTTGGTCAATCCTTTCATGTTTTCCCTCCCTCATTCAAAAATAATTCTTTTCACATGACTATCATTTGCTCTTATATGTCCAAAATACATCAAATGCAGTTGCCTGACCATTTAAAATTATGACCTACTTTCTTCAATTTCTTGCAAAATTGAATTGTTCGTCCATTTTTCACTCAGAAAAAAAAAAAAAAAAAAAAAATCTCTGAGTACTTTTTAAAAACTCATTTCAAAAGTTTCAATTCTTTTCTGATCAGTTTTATAAATTATCCTCATTTCTGCTTGGTAGGTTATAACTAGAAAAATCAAAGCTTTGATTAATCTTTTGCTTCATTTCTTTTACAATATTCATGTCCTTCCAATCACTTTCAGTTCAGTCATCATAGAATTATCCAGTGCTATTCGTTTAATTTCTTTTGTATAGCAATTTAGCTTAGTTGAGTTAGTAGCTCCAAGAGAATTAAATGATTTTACAACTTCTTTTTTATTTTATATTACCTCATTCTGTATGGCAATGTTGTTCGTTTCTTTGGTGGTCATTATCTTTGTTTCTTTGTCATTGAGGAAAAAGTTCACTGGACTTTATAACAGCTTCAACAACAAAGTCAAGTCATGTTTGTTTTCTGCAATCAATCTGGTGTTATCGGTATATCTGAAGATATTAATTTTCCTTCCACCAATATTTATACCTATTTGAATTTCATTCACTTTTGCTTTTCTCAAAATCATTTCATCATGTAAATTAAATAAGTATGGACGGAGAAAGAAAGTGTACATCCTTGTCTGACGCCCTTCCCAATCTAAAATAAACCTGTATTTCCATATACTGTTTACATTGTAGCTTTTTGATTATCATACAGCTGTTGAAAGAGATCTATCAAATGAACTAGTCCCCCCCCTCCTGTTCTTTAGTGTACTCCATAATTTATTGTGATCAACGTTATCAAATATATTGCTGTAGTTAATAAAACAAAAAAATAGACATGTCTTTTGAACTCAGGTAATTTCAATAGCATTGAACTAATATTATATTAGTAATCATATCTCTAGCACTTTTCTCTTTGCAAAAAACCGGTATGTTTTCGCGATAGCCCGACTTTTACGAAACTTTCAAGGCGATTTTGTAGAATTTTGAGCATGCTTTTTGAACATGCACTTATAAGAAATAAGTGCTATGGATCGGTAATTTGAACAGTCTTTGGTGTTCCCTTTCTTAAAAATGGGGATGTATATAGTTTTTTTTCCAATAAGAAGGCCATTACTTTTTGGGCCAATTTTAAGAAAATGCCTTGTGAGGATCTTTATGCTTTCCTTACTATAGGATTTAAACAGTCCAACTTTGGATTTCATCAACACCAGTAGCTTTTCCATTCTATTTCACAGATACGTGTACATTTAACGTAATTCTCAGGCCAAAACAGCCGTGACAAAATGCGTGAAAAAGCCGGACCTTTGAATTACGCATACAATCCATGCGATGGACTGGGCTTCCAAATAATTTTCGTCAACCCAATTTCACTCACAAGGCTTGCGGTGACCGAGGCTATGGTAAAAGAACACTTGCCGAATATACCCTGCAGTAGTATCGAACTTGGGTCCCCATGATTCCGATGGGAACTTCTTAAACACTCGGCTACGCCTGCCTTCGTATATATGAATATGTATATGTTTATAGTCCCACCTTAATATCATATTAACATTTGCCGAATCCACATAACAACTACCTTATAGAGGCGATCTCGAAATTTCGAAACTTTCCACAACCGCCTCATCTTTGCGACACATTACCATGGCAACTCTCAGAAATTACATACATCTTCATAATGTTCATAACGTTCAACAAGAGTTGAAATCACCTGGCTTACAGCCCAAGGAACAACACCCCTTTCTCTCTGATGAAGGTCAAGA
>JAOPJM010209022.1:0-12744 GCA_027124095.1 Muusoctopus leioderma | reverse complement strand
TTTGATTCAACTGGGACTTGAAACTCGCGCGCTATATATTTATAGTCGAATTTTCTCTGAGAGAGAGGAGGGGGGGGAATACACGCTGCTTTATACATACATACATATACACATATATATAAGCTAGTTTGTGCAGCCATATATATAATTATCATTGGTTATCTTTATATTCTGTTGTGTATCCCAACATTTGGAAACAAAAATGTTTATCATTTCCTCTGAAGTAAGTTCCAAATATAAGCATTATTATTATTAGGGGTCAACCTTGCCTTTCATCCTTCCGGGGTCGATAAAATAAAGTAACAGTCATGTACTGGGGGATTGTTGGCCTTGTGCCTATGTTAGAAACAATTATTATTATTATGGTACGATAATCTTCATAAAGTTTCTCCAGAAAATTAATTGATTGCTATTAAAATTCTGTCAACTTGAAGGACACATCTAATTAATTCGACATGACTGTTCGTTACGTAGCAATAGTTGGATATTTTAAATGGAAGGGGGGTGGGGGGGGGAGATAAACAGACAGAGAAACATAGTCAGAAAGACAGAGAGAAAGACAGAGAGACAGAGAGAGAGAGAGAGAGAGACGGAGACGGAGACTGGCATACAAAACTGACTAACACGCAGGTATACAGATAAAGATACAGACAGATTAGAATGTCTGATCTCTAATATACAACAACAACAACAGCAGCAGCAGCAGCAATAGCAATAACAGCAGCAACTTTGAAGTGATGGTGCACTTAAGCAAATGGAAGCTGATGCATTGTGAAGTCATTGATTTTGAGATGTCAGAAAGAACATTGTTGAGAGCTAATCACAGGATTAGCATCAACAACAGAGTTTGGCAGTAAAGCATAGCATTGGGGGAGTTCAATTTAGCGGAGATTAGCCGTCCTCCTCGATAAAATAACTTTGCAAAAACATCTTAAAACAACAACAACAACAAAAAATGAATATTCTGGTCTCTGAGAATAAATATAGTTAGCTGATATTTTATTATTTAACTTAATGTTTTCCTGGTATTAGGAATTACTATACTATATCTTTCAGATGGCATCATTGTAGAGTCATTATAGCCATTTAAAATGCAAACAAATCATCACCATCTTTATCATCATTCTTACATCAGTGTTTCCATGCTGGCATGGGTTGGACGGAGATTTTTTTTGAGGTAGTATATTTTACAGCCAGATGCCCTTCCTAACACCAACCATACTTATTTATTTTTAAGTATGGGAATCATTCCACTGATCTTCACCCATCGAACAGCTAAGCTGCCGGACCTATTGTTTATGCAGAACATAAACAAATTTGATGGATTAAACAAATGTCACTGGCTGCCTAAGCGATAATGATATGAAGACAACACACACACATATATTTTCCAGTTTATATTCAAAGTTACTACCCTCCTAGATGAGTCAGGGACTACATCTCACTCATATGTTCTATGTTGGCATGGTTTCTATAGCTGGATGCCCTTCCTAGTGCCAACTACTTTACAGAGCATACTGGGTACATTTTATCATGGGATCAGCACTAGAGATGTTGCCTTGTCTCCAGTAAGACTAAATAGTCCTCTCTATCCTACGTTGTATCTGCTCATTCAAGGCAACATGACTGAGAGGGTGAGAGGGTGGTAAAAGACAGCGTAAGATGAGAGAAAGAGAGTGATAGAGGAGGGAGTAATGGAAGAGAGACAGTGATAGACAGCTACACTTCATACACAAGTATCATACAATCTACCCTTCACTCTGAGAGAGAAACTCCTTGTTACTAGCAGAGGCTGATAACAGCTCTCTGAACTTTTTCCAGTTTGTTCTTACTCTGGCTACTACTATGCTTTCAGAACACCTACTTCCACTGCTAATTAGGTCACCTAAGTAACAAAAGCTATCTCAGGAAGCTTCTGGACATTTGAAAGTATCTATTTCATATCATCATCATCAGCATCGTTTTTACGTCCATTTTTCCATGCTGGCATGGGTTGGATGAGATCTTTTGGAGCAGTATTCTATGGCCAGATGCCCTAACATACTTTTGTAAATAAGGTAGTTTTTCCACAGATCTTTAACTGTTGAACAGCTAATCTGCTGGTTGATTATCATACATGGGATGTAAAACAATCACCAGTAATGATCACCAGTAGACAAGCGATGTCAACAATCAAGACCTTGTGGAGACAAATGCAAACACACTCACATGCACACCCACACATACACACACACACACACACACACACACACACACACACACACACACACACACATACATACATATATATATATATATATAAAGAGAGAGAGAGAGAGAGAGAAAGAGAGAGAGAGAGAAACACAAATCTAAAAAATGGGTTGATAGATAAGGTATGGATAGATACGGTATAGATAGATAGATGGGTAATTTGGTACATAGGTAGGTAGATTGGTTTTGTATTATCTTTATTCTGGTTTTCAATTTCGACTGCAAATAATGTCTCATACGTTGCTGTTAATCTAAGGAAAGACAACAAAATCCCAACTTCATATGTTAACTCACAAGAGGTATTCCATATATGAAGTGTTTCAAATCTAATATGGCATGTATGAAAACTTCATCAAGTTCGGTATTTCTATTGCCATCACATCTTCTAGCAGTTATAGTTGTTGTAGCTACTTCGTCTGTTGTTGCTGTTGTTGATGTTGTTGTCACTGTTATGCACTATCTTGTTCTATTTGCTATCAGGCTTAGTTCCCTTGCTTCATGTCATGTTTATGTAATTAGTGTAATGTTTTCTAACTTATGCATAAACCAAAGAATTTGGGCGTAAAGGATAAAAAAATAACTTTGGTAGAATTCGAGCTCAGAACGTAAAGGACGAAACTAAATACTGCAAGACATACTGTGCGGCCCTCTGCCGATTCTGTGAGTCCGCGATATTACGCATGTTTTATGCAAGTGTTATTGAGGTGTTATCTATAATATTATTCTGGTCGTCATGACGTTCGTGGGTTCGAGTGTTGCGCTTTAATAACCTTCACGTTAGAACGAAATCGAAGACACAATCAAAACTTTTGATATAATGAAACAATGTTATAAAGATCTATAAATCTGCGCATCAAAATAGAAACAAGAAAATTTAGGAAAAGAAGAATTTCCACGTTTCCCACTAGAATTTATTATTGTCGCTCATTTATATAATGCTATTTTTGAATAACACATTCAACTTTGTGATGCTCTGTTGGGTGAATGCAGCCGTTTGTACGACGTAGAGTATCTTCCAAGTGACGCTTGTTCAAATGCCATGGTCCATTTGTATATACGACCTAGTGTTATATTTTGTTGCGTGCAGTATAGCAGTCAGAGGATTTCCATTTATTCAACTTAATATTCCGCTTTGATCTGTTCGGAGATTATATACATTATTGCAATCCAGATGAGTAAGTTGAGCTTGATTTGTGCATGGTAGAATTGATTCTTCGTGATTTATTAACTGTAGGTCAAGAAGCACTCACAGATTTGAACTACGAAAGAAAATATATTTTGTAACTAATTTGGCGTATATATATTAAATGTGCCATTGTATTGTAACTCGAGGTCAGATCTGATCAAGAAGAACTATGTCACGAAGATGGTTGGCCGAACGACTAGGTGCACCATATCATTTGTTCCAGATGCACCAGAAGGAGCCTCTATACGGTTGATCGTCCTGTTAGAATCACCTTCAAATGTTACCGCTACATCTTCAAAAAGGATGAATATACTGGATGTAGTACTTCTGAATATAATATGCCAGAAAATAAGACGAGATGCTCACAATTAAATGCTAGTCGAACGATGTAAGTTCGACTGAGAGAAGCATGTTAAATGTGATTTAATATTTCAGATATCTCCACTATCTGATGGTCTGTCATGGTATGATATTAATATGTCTAAGTGTTTTTTGTGACCTTATGCGCTTATGTTAGAAATCAATATGTTTAGGTATTTGGTACTCGTTAACATGTAATATGAGGTTTATGTGCAGTTTCGAACTGACTGCATCAATGATTCGTATGCATCACATAATTTGGTGTTTTTTTAATCTATATATTTTGGTTTTCTTTCTGTTATGATGTGGAGAGCATTGTGTTACTTAGTTTGTAAATCGATGTAGTCAGACATTCTTAGGCTTGACGAGCCATTGGGACTGGTATAGTTATATTAACCAAAGATGAATGAAAAAGGATTTTTATCCACTAGAAAAGCGTTTTCCTTATTTTCGCCAAATATTGTTACAATGAGGAGGACATTTATTTGTTTCAGTGGTTTGATTTTATGTCCTCGTTGTGCTTTGTAAATGACTTTTCTGCGTTTTATTACATGTCATGTTTTGTAGAGTTGTTTTGTTTTTTTTCTGTGCCGTATCGGGACATTATGAAGTGTGATATACGATATAAAGTGGTGTCGACTGTTGCTGTTGTTAATGCTGTTGTTATGCATTGAGCAGTGACAGATTTGTTTAGCACAAATATTAAATTGCTCTGTTTCTATGTGCAGCTATTTAGTGTGTGTTTAATGCGATTATAATACTGTCAAAATGGGATTTTGATTTACATATTGCGTGATGGAATTTGAACGAAATGCAGTCAAAGTATGTAACAGGGAACATATTTGTAAGAAACTGTTTAGAAAGCATGGATGTTAGAGGTTTTCTTTATAAATTAAACATAGTTACTGTAGCTTTCCAAATGATATCTTACCGGCTTTCGTTTTGTGATACTTTCTATGGATGTTTCAATATTTTCTCAATGCGTTTATATTTATTTTTATCAGTCATTATTCGGATATTGCATGATGTGGCTTTTTTTCTATATCTAATGTGTCTTGATGACAGGGATTTCAGCCGTAACCATCCCGTCTTTTGAAAGAGATCTAGCACTACATTGCCAGTGAGTCTCTTTCGCTTTTAAGACAGTAGGATCTGATTTCAAGGATATTTGGTCGCTACTTTTAGCAGATCGTGTGACCACATTGAGGCTCGCAGAGACACATCTAAATAAAAAATATTTGAGGTGTTTATTTTTTTGATTTGTTCATTACATGTGGCTCTTGCTTGGTGTTACATTTAATTTTACGTGCATTGTTCTTCTTTCTATTTAGAATTATTAGCAGAATTTCAGGAAAATCGATCTGTTACAGATTACAAACTCACCAGGGGTAAATTCATCTGTCGTATATAAGATACAAAAGAAACACAAGTTAGGTACTGACCTTTATTGACACCTTGCTATTTGTTAGCGTATACCTTACCAATTCCTGCTGGGATAGGTTAAAGACTAACGTAATGTTTGAGCAAAAGGCCCGAAACAATGTTGGGCAGGAGAAAGGTGAATACCAAATGTGGTTGCCCCAAAGAACCTTGTTGTTGTTAGTGCAAGTAGTGGTGGGATGTTGTTGTTGTTGGTGGTGGTGGTGGTGGTGTTGGTGTTGGTGGTGGTGTTGGTAGTGGTGGTGTTGTTGTTGTTTGTTGTTGTTGGTGGTAATGGTGGTGGTAGTGGTGGTGGTGTTGGCGTTGGTAGTGGTGGTGGTGTTGGTGGTGGTGTTGTTGGTGGTGTGGTTGGTGTTGGTAGTAGTTTTGGTGTTGGTAGTGCTGTTGTTGTTGATGGTGGTGTTGTTGTTGTTGGTGTTGGTGGTGTTAGTGGTGGTGGTGGTGGTGGTGGTGGTGGTGTTCGTGTTGATGTTACTGCTTAGTCTCTCTGGCCAGCTCTCATAGAGAAGACCAAATACACAAAAGGAACCTCATCGTGATCTTTGAATCTGAGCAGCCAAATGTCCATCAAATTACTCACTATGTCTTCAAAAGGCACTAAGCATATTGATTCCTTCCGGTGTTTTTGTTGTTGACGTTTTTTGTAGTTGTTGTTGTTGTTGTTCTTGTTGTTTCGTTGTAGGTCAACCCTTATTGAGCAGACCGAATGTATGATGAAAGGTGGTTACAGTATTGGTCAACCATCCCCTCTTTTTTTATCTTCAGACATTGCGTATCTAGATAACTACAAACTTTCAATGAGACCTACTTCTTTTAGGATGCTAGTATGCTATTTGAGGGAAATTTGACTGGTTTATTTCTAGCATTTTGAACAACCACGTTGGCTTGCTGCAATGTACAGTAGATTTTGTTGATTAACCTAGGGTCATCCCTCATCACGTTGAGTGAAATAAAATATATTGTGTTACATACAGCGTTTTATCCTACCCAGTCTTTCTTTTTGATTCATACATTACCTAACTAGGCCTACATTATCAAATGATTACTTTCTTTTTGGTTTTCAGTATGAAATCCAGAATCCAGGATTCTGTTAAATTGACTTCACTGTTATTTTCAATAATTTTATTTTTTCGGATTGCTTTATCGGGATGGAAGACCAGTGCCCGTCACCCTTTTCCAGGGCCTCCGAGATTGGTGGGAGGGAAGGAGGGAGGGAGGAAGGTATCCTCAGACCGGTGACCTGGTTTGAATGCTTGCAACAGAGTGGATTCAGCTAAAGGCAACCAAGGGCAAGTTGGGGGTGTTAAACCAGGCAACGGATTAAGTCTACCACCCAAGTAGGCCATGGCACGATTTGAACTCAGAACACAAAGAACCGGACGCAATACTTCAAAGCATCCCATCCAACGCTGTAACCATTCCACCAGTTCACTGCTCTATACTGGTACTTTATTTATCTACCAAAATGATAAAATGCAAAGTTGACCTCGGCGGAATTTGAACTCTGAGTGCAGTGAGTCGGAACGAATACATCAAGCCATTCTCTCCGACGCTCTAATGACTCTGCCACTTAACCACCTTATTACCAACGTACACCCACAACGGATTCTGGATTTAGTATTTTTTGTATTCCTTTCTTTGTTGTTTTGGTGGAGTTTGTTTTGTTTTAAGATGGTACAATATAATTTAGAGGAGATGTTAGTTGCTATTTCTAACAGGCTAAGTGACTTCGCGTAGTGGTTCTTTTGTTGGATCAAGAACCTTTCCGTTAATTGAAGTGGAAGACTGAAACACGTCACTATGGTAATGGTGCTAACACCATTAGTGATCGTTATACTGGAAGGTGGTGGTTCTTTTATAGTTATATATCATAATTTCATGTTGATACACACATCTCATAGACGGATTTCGTGAATACTACTGCTGATACTATTGCTACTACTGCTGAAATGGCTTCTGCTGCTATATCTACTGCTAAAGCTGCTTTTTACAGTAGTTACTGCTGCAGCTTATATTCTTAAAGAGTGTTGCTGTAGTTGTTGTTGCTGTTCTTGTTGTTGCTGTTCTTGTTGTTTCTGTTCTTGTTGTTGATGTTGCTGTTGTTTAGCCATCTCCTAAACCATAGATAAGTCTCGATTGAGCTGACCTATGATCAAAAGACATTCCAGCCATGACCATCCCGACTTTTATTTTATATCTGGGACTACATTTCCCTTCATTTGTTAAGAGGGTACGGTGTCATTTGAGGGAGATGTGTCTGCTATTGCTATAAGGTCGAGAGACTACGTAGAGGCCTCGTCGTCCTTGTTATTGTAGCTGCGGTTGCTGTTGTTGTTTGTGTCCTGGTGGTTGTGGTGATGGTAGTGGTGGTGGTGGTGATGGCGATGGTGGTGGTGAGGATGATGTTGATGATTGTAGTGGTGGTGGTGATGTATTGGATTTTCTTGTCCCCACCATCAGTTGCTACTGTTTTGTTGATGTTTCTGTTGTTCTTCTAACTTTCTGATTTAGTTGTTGCTGCAGTGGTTAAACTGCTGCTACTCCTCCTGTTATTGATGTTGCTGTTGTTGTTGCTGCTGTTGCGTTGTTGTTGTTGTTGCTGCCACTATGTCAGTTATTGTTGTCGTTATTGTCTTCATATTTCTGAACCTGCTCATATTTACGCTTTGTTGACATTGTTGATGTTTTTTGGAGTTACGTTCGTTGTTTTTTTATGTCAAGCTGCTATGGCAACAGTTTCTACTGTTACAGAAAAATATGATCCATTTGTATTATTTTTTACTTGTTATCGCCCCTGCTTCTGCTACCGTCGTTATTGTTATTGTTACTGTTATCACTATTGATGTTTCTTGTTATTTACCACTAATCTATCTAGTAGAAGCCATATATGCTCTCGTTATTACACTTTGGAGTGTTTCCTGTCATTTACTAGTAATATGTCCAGTAAAAGCCATATCTACTGTTGTTATTACACTTCTGAGTGTTTCCCGTTATTTACTACTAATATATCCAGTAGAAGCTATATCTGTTATTGTTATTTGGGTGTTTCCTGTTATTTACTATTAATATATCCACTAAAGGTATATCAAGTGTCGCTTTAACCCTTCTCAGTGTTTCCTGTTATTTACAACTGACATATCCAGTACAAGCCATATCAGCATCAACTGCTGTTATTAGCTGAGTGTTTCCTGTTCTTTACGACTTATATATCCATATCCATTATTTCCTACTACATTTATTTGAAAATACATGTGAGGGAACTTTCTGATCAGTTGTTGCCTATTCGGGTGGGTATCAGTACGCATATTGGATGTGAGCTAGCTGTGCACGCTGTTTGTAATTCTCTGAACTGTGAACACAATAATCCTAAAGTCGTTCTGAAGCTCGACAATTCACACACTTTTAATTCGAACTGTGGCGACACATTGCTCATCACGGTTAAATACCATCTCCCAAATATATATCAATTTATCTGTGATTGTAATATACCACCATCATATCTGTCATTAAGACTTAATCAAATATCTCCCAAATCAGGGGTTCAACAAGGGGATATGCTAAGCACCGCAGTCTTCGTTTTAGCAATTAATAACGCTGCTAGAAGTGAGTCAGCTGAGTTGAAAGCTTGGTATCTTGATGATGCTTATATTAGAGGTAATCTAGTCCAGGAACTGAACTCTGCTGAACAACATATGAAAGAACTACATAGTCCCCGACTAAACGTGAATGACGATAAATATGAACTCTTCCTATTAACCTCGATTTAGATGAGCGCAAAAACCTAGTAGGCGCCATCTTCCATCAACTATCATCCCTCAACCCGAAAAACTGGTTGGTACTCGGAGCAACCGACCCTGGCTTTCCAACGACTATCTCGACAAAGATACAAAATGTGTGTACTGTACTTAAGAATATTATTGATGACACAGATCCGCCCCATTCTCTTTTTTATTCTTAAAAATTGTACCAAAATATTTGATTTATTTTTTAAGCAGTCCTACTTTTTAACTTCTTAATCTTTCATCTAATCTTGACCTATTTGTGAAATAAAAACTAGAGGAATATGCAATATTGATTTATCAAATGATCCTATCTGAGCACAAGCCTATTTACCATTGTGTTATGGTAACTTGGGTTTCCGCAGCTGTAGAGACCGTGTATTACCTCGTTTCTTGGTATCCTTCCATGCTTCTTTACCTTTAGCAAATCGTATCTTCCCCTGCGTTAGGAATTTTAATTGCTTGAGGCATTTGCAGGTGGCTTTAACAGAATAGGCAATACTTTACAGAGAGGTACTTTCTGATAGAACATTGTAATGAGGGGCGGATGCTGTTTTCATACGATCTAAATTTGACAGTTCGTTAAGGAATTGTAATCAATGGATTCGTACCTATATATTTGCCGCGCAGGGTGAAAATTCGGCTGAGTTGAGCAAATCCCTATCGACTTCTAACACTGGCAATTTACTGAGAAGTGATGAATCAGGAATAACGCTGATATTGAGAGTCGGTGCTGATATTTGTGCTACATGCAAATGTCATTGCTTAAACCCATGGATTGTTTGTGATTACATAGTCATTCCTGCCACTTAAACGACGGTAGTTTTCCCTGACATGCGTGCTTGGAGTAGGAGATACAATTTACTCTGGGATGCCTCTGTGGTGGATTATTTAGCTGCAAGTCATGTCCTTAATTGTGCTGTTCTTGCGGGTTCTGCCGATAAAGCGGTTGAACAACAAAGATTTCTGAATATTTAATGTTATCATCAACTATATTTTTCAACTTCTTGTTTTTAAAACCACTGATGTTGTCGGACTTTTAATAGAAATCTTTTTATCAGATTTTGGTTTAAAACTTATTGAGACAACGGGGGACCGGCCCGTGACAAGGTAAACGGCTCCGTGAAAGAATCTCATTAACTATTATATAAGGTAATGCAACCAGTGTCCCCTCTTGTTTACGTTAATCTATATTCAAGTGAACTGCTTTTTTTGTTATTATATAAATTTATTTTATACAAACTGTCAATATGTAACTACCAACGATTTGTATGATATCGGTAATAATTCAACAACATAAAAAAACATTCAACAACATAAAAAATGTATGTGATATTTTTATGTTTGTTAATAATACGATATTTCCAGTACAAGCCATATCAGCTGTTGTTATTACACTTCTGAGTATTTCCTGGTGTTCACTACCAATGTATCCACTACAAAGTAATATCTACTGTCGTTATTACACTTCTTGGTGTTTTCTTTTATTCACTACTGTTATTTCCATATCTACTCGCAAACTACTTACACCACATCTCACTTGTTTCTTACTATCCCACTCTCTTCACAACAACGACTCCACATCACTCCTCTATTTTATTCGCTTCCTCAGTAGCGATTTTGGTCCTAAACGACAACACTTCTATAGTTTCTAGTTCTCCGAAGAAGGACAAGTACCCGAAACGTTAGACTTCCCTTATTCCTCACGGTATAAAATTTATTCCACCGCATTATTATTTGTATTACTATCTGCTGAAGCAAAACATCACTAGTTTACTCATATTCTATTGTTTTACTATATATCAACGCTTGTAGTTACTGCCTCTCTGTGTTTCCTCTTAACATTACTGCTGTTTATATACCAAAGCTATTTCCAGTGCAGGTCGTATCTCCTGTTATTTTTACTGCTGCTGTATGTTTCCTGTTATTCCCTCCCGCTGCTGTGCTTCCTGTTATTCCCTCCCGCTGCTGTGCTTCCTGTTATTCCTCACTGCTGTTTCTGGTGCAAGTTACATATATATATATATATATATATATACATATCTCACGCCATCACACATACATATATATATATATATATACACACACACACATATCACGTATATATATATACATATATATATATATATATATACACATATACACACATATCACGTATATATATATATATATATATATACACACACATATATATACACACACATATATATACATTATGCTGATGTTTCTTTTTGTGCTGAGTGTTTCCTATTATTCACAATAGCTGCTTCTATAACAGATCAAACCTCTTGCTTTGTGTTGGTGATTAGATTAGTGTTACTGTTTTTATGGCTATTTTGTTGATACTTTCATGGCTGTTTTGTTGTTGTGCAATCATTTGTCGTGTCTGATCGAGCATTCCTATGAGATGCAATGCAGGGAGTCGGCCAAACGATGAGGTGTGACTCACAAATTCATCATCCAATTTACACCATGTCTCCGCCTCGATGAGAAATTGTATAACTGCATAATCCGACACGCTGTAACGAATCGTGCCAGATGCAGTGTGACAATCTGGACATGTTGAACTTTCTCCACTGTCCAGTCTATTTATGTTCGCTCGCATATTCCGGTGGTGGCCACAGCGGAGGCGGGCAAGATGGACTCGGTCAGAACATGACGCTTGCTTTTTCTCTGGTCTTAATTTTAGTGGCGCGCATCCCAGCTATATTTGCTTTTGCAGCTATTTCTGTGTGCATGAGTTTGTTTTTTTAAATATTTGTCGGGAAAAATGGTGTGTTTATAATGCTGTTGTAGTAGTGCTCCAGGCCAGAGCCGTCTTAAATGTACTGGGTGCCCATAACCTTCCCACCCACAACACAATAAAATTTTCCCACTCGAATTTTGGAGCCCCTAAAATCGTGGGGCCACCGGCAACTGCGCAGTGTACCTATGCGATAAGATGGCCCTGCTCCGGGGTACTGTATGTATAGGATTTTGGAGGAGGTTTTCCATGTAGTGATACTAACTGGGGTGGATGGGTGAGGTTTGAAACTTGATGCAGCAACACACTGTGCAGGTGGTATTTCATATTTACTATTTTTGTTTCGTTATGTAGGTGGTCTGCAGAGATGGTCTGTGTACAACCTGTTATGATGCTTAGTGCGTTGTTTTGTGTACTTTGAAGTTTAGTGTGGCTTGTTGTGGGGAGATTGATATCATATATTCTGTTTGCACTACTGTTGTTGTTTCTTTCTGTTGGCTAAAGGTGGTATCTCTGATTGATCTGAGTATGTTTGTGCGTCGTTATGCTTTCTTTTCTGTCTCCTATGTGTGTTGCAAATGATGTGGTGGTATTGTATGTAACTCCTAGTATTTTTGTATTTTGTGTATGTGGTGTATGTTTATGTTGATGAGTGTGATGGTTAGTTGCATTTGATGTTCTCGGGCATTACTGGTAAGAAAGGAGACAGTGGATTCTGTAGGTACTACTTTAAGTTTGTTGTTTTGGAGCCAGATTCTGAGTAGGGTTGAATTAGTTGTGAAGCAGTCTCTGGAAAAATGTAGGAGGATGTTAGGGCAATATTATCTTTAAATAAGATTGTCTGGTGGTGTGGGAAGGTCATGTAAGTATAGGCTGTTCTATCTACTATGTGTAGATCAGGAAGTATTACGTGCATTGAAGTCTCCCTTAATGATGTCGTTTGTTGAAGTGTTGTAGTCGCTATGTGTAAACTAGTGGGCAGATTT
>JAOPJM010208824.1:0-12745 GCA_027124095.1 Muusoctopus leioderma | reverse complement strand
ATTCAGCCAAATCAAACGTACCTTGTCAGAGCCGAAGCGTAGCACATCCAACACCATGAATAATAATAATAATAATATTAATAATAATAATAATTGTAGCGGTGATAAAATGTAGTGCTATTGTATTAGCAGTAATACTCAACGTGCGAGTGATAGCATTTAATAACAATTTTAGAGAGTAAATAAATAAATAAATAAAAACCTTGAAGTGAGAGCATTATATAAAGGTCAACAATGACCAGGGTAAATCTAACAATTATATAGAATTACAAGTAAATAACAGAATAAATCAATAATGAGAGATAAAAAATAATAAAAATAAATGCACATATACATAATAATACATAATAAATAATAAATAATACAAACACATACACATACCCATACATGCATATACATACACACACACACACATATATATATATATATATATACATATATATATATACATACATAATACTCATATATATATATATACATACATACATACATATTTATATATATATACTTTCAATGTTTTTAGTGGTACAGTTAGTTGTTTAACACTAGCAGTAAATACTATCAGTTACGTTAATTGAATCATACCAATTCATTAAGGTGTTCGTAAGATTTAGAAAGGGGGCTGGCTACAGTGAGATATTTGGAATGAATGTAAATATGTCAAGGGTTTATAGGGAATCAGTAGTTGGCGTGTATTGTGGGATTGCTGTAAACTGGTTTATTGTGTCTAAATGGTAATGCTTCTGTCTACATTCCCTAACGGTTCTAGGCAACTTATGGGCACAAGACATAAGGATTTCGTTTCTTTTGTTTAGAAGAAACTCTTTACTACGAATACAGCTGAGACTGTATTCTCTACCTGAGCCCTTAAGTCACCACACCTACTCTTCCAAAGAAGTGCAGTGTTTACGTGCTGGGTTGGCGAACAAATTCTTGTGCGTATAATACCTTTATTTTCAGTACACGAAATGGCCCCAATATAATGTACAGTCTCGTCTGAGGTAGTCACCGAACATTTATATATCACGTTCCTCTGTAGGCAAAACCCCCGCAAGAGGGCAATCAAGGGGGTTTCTACAGTTACACCACTTATTTTGGACCCCAGACAGGGTTGAGGCCGATGGTTGGTGGATGCTCGATAGATGGGGGCGGACTCTCAGTGGCGCGTTGAGGACAGGGGGTCACTGTCCGAACCTTGCGTGTTTTCTTGCGTGGCCGAAGGGTGTGCTAATGCATTGTTATTATTATTTGTGGGTGCTTTTTCTACCTTATCTATGCTAACCTTAAGGATTTTATTGTTAATACGCCTTATGTTATCTGCTCAGTTAGGGGTAGTTTAATAAGAGAGTTTAACAGTGGATCTTTTAAATAAACTATGATACTCATGCCTCGCAAGATTGTAGAGAAATATGTCAATTGGGATACCATTAATAGTCAGAGCTAAAGGTTCAAATAAAAACAAAACTACTATCCTACTACCAAACAACTACATATAGAAACACTCATCAACACAATACTAATCTTGGATTATTTGGAATTGTTATTATTCTAAAAAAATATATTTCTGGCTGAATTCGTCAAGAGTGATATATTCATTCTCCCGTTGCGAATATCTAGGAAAATACCAATGAACAAAAAATAATAATGATTATAATGATAATAATAAGCATGATGATACTTTGGTTAATGAAGATAATGATTATCATTGTTTTTGTTATGTTGTCTTCCATGCTATGACTGTGCCAGCGAGCGTAGCTCTGTGTTCATTACTTACGACCTGTGTTTGGTATTTCTATATTCTTTATTTTTGAAATGACTTGAAGTAATATGATTACCGTACCCAATAGATTTATTTTCTCTTTATTGTGCATATGTATATGTCCTGGAGTTTGGTTTTACATTGTTACATATACACATATTTGTATATTTCTAAGATACCAGTTATTATCGGATTTGATTTTGTTGTCAATCCCATCATTCTCGTTATCTCTATTTCCAGATCTTCAAGTCTATTAATATTAAATCTACCCATTATATAACTGGTAATCGATACTGAATAATGAAATCGAAGGATAACACCGGTAGGATTTGAAAACGGAATATAAAGAAACTAACTTAAAAATGGACATTGAAAATAATGTAGAAAAATAACGAACCAAAGAGGAAACCTGAGAGCGGGAGCTTGATCTCCCCGAAATAGCAGCAAAATCTCACTCAAATCATGATTTTCCATCTTAAAAAAAATAATGACACATTGGATAATATTACAGTTTTGGCATGCATTATGTCTGAACAAATATGTGATGGTCTTTGTTGGAATGCCTTCATAGAATGCCGGCTTGATTGGGATTGAACCGAGGCTAAACGATAACCATAATAAGTATAAACATTACGCCCAAACAAGCGATATCATCTACATCAAAAACAACAAAAACAACAACTGCAATGCCGTATGTGGGAAAAGAAAGACTTACACCTATAATACCAAGGCAACGTGACATCACTGAAATATGTGTGACATGATCCAAATTATGAGCTGACACGTGGTAGAGGTAGACGTAAACTTCTACAATTAAATCATTCAGTTGGAACGTCGGGTTTTAAGTAGGATGGTGTGCTACTTGTTGACGCTATTCATCAAAGCCGATAACATTGTAAACAACATAGTAATAAATCTGGAAGAATCTGGTGATATCAACATATATCCTGGATATAAAACTGACAGAATGGTTTTCAACTTCAAAATGAGGAATAGCCATTAATATCCTCTAATTAAATTGCTCCAAATATCAAAATGGAAGCTATTCTTTAAACGGAAGTGACAAGTTGCTTAATTCAGAAGGAATAAAATCTGATGGAAATATCCACAAGAAAACATCAGCAACCCATTCACGATAGTATCAGTCAGCAGAAACACTCCTTCTAATAAATTTCATACACAGAAGTATCGAGCAGCACGGACCAGAGGGTGTGTATGCAATGCAACATAATTGTAAGGAACAGCTTCCGTATTATCATATATTTCCGATAGAAGAAATTACTCCATCGAAAATATGATCTTCAAATCCTGGCTAGATGATTGTAGAATCGTATTAATAAAATAGTAACCTGTGGTAGTGTATATAATGAGGAAGGCAACAACAGCAGGTACACATTTCAGTAGACTTATAAACACAAAAAGAAAAGAATTAAAATTATGTGATAAAATAGCGATTTGATAAGACATAACGTATTGAACTGACACCTCCTGTCTTTGAACTTAAAATATACTAGTTTCAGTTGGCATCTGCTGAAGAAACATTGGTGTAGGGTAAACTTAGAAACAAACTACATTATCTATTCAGAAAACAAACAGTAATGATGACAATACGGTGTGTGCAAGTGGATTGCCTTCACACACACCAAAATAAAGTATACAATAGTGGATATTCAACAAGCGGGAATATAACAGTAAATCAAATGCTATAATATGCAAGGAAGGCTGGCGTATTATAAACCATGTCTATATCTACATCACCACAATGACGAACAGAAATGCAGAAATGCAAGCACGAAATGATTTTTACCCTGCCAATATTCAGTTTAAGAATATATTAGACAATCCTCCTAGGCGACATCTTGACCATCCTTCTATTGGCATAATTTCAACTTCCAACTGAGAGAATAATTATCATAGAAGTCTCGGTTATAGAACGAAACAATAATGAAAATATTTGTACATTTTACGACAGAGAAATATCGTCTGATATGACTGGAGCAGCAGACATCGTTAATTTCAATTGGTCTCTCCTCAATAGCACAATATTATGATCTGACCACCTCCCCATTACCGGAAAGAAATTAAACATCATAAAAAATAAGGAAACCGTATTCAGATAATGATGCAACAGATTGGCTCAGCTTTAAAGAAACTTTGCTAGCTGGCGACTAATGTAACTCTAACCTTCCTCAATCTTCCTCACTCTCAAACGAAAGCAAGAGCCTGAAGTTTTCGATTATTCACCCTCCATGGTAACTGAACTAATCAAAATCTCCTACATCTCACCTACTGATTAATTCAAGCCGACGCAGAAAATCCCAAGTTTCAACGGATCCCGTACTTTACCTTTAACGAAACTGTTGACCAATCCCTAAGAATGCCGGAAAGACTGATGAGAACCTACAACGAATCTCAATGAGCGGAAACATGCAACTCTTGTTATCTTGAAATGAAAGAAAAGTCTAATTAATTTTGAGAGAGAAATGGCAAATGTTTAGTGAAAAGAAAATTTAGAAAATGTCATTTTAAAAGAACATAGAAAAATTAATAAAATATTTACAGAAGAATGTCAAACTACCTCTGAGAATGTTAACCTAATAATATAAAGGGTTATGCTAGAATGAATTTATTCATACCGCCTGAAACGAAGCATGTTCAGGAAAAACTAGAAATATCCCATGAAGAACAACTACAGAACAATCAAGCACCGAGTTATACAAATCTTAGTCAAACAAATATTTTTTTCTTTTAAATGGATATAGAGGCATCGTATAGTAGTACCATTCTGTAGAATTAGGTATGAATGAACGAAGGTACCACTACACGCTCGCTCGACTTGCTAGAAATGAGCAAGGATTAATTGGACTATGTGGTCCTAGATATATAAAATACTGTGTGGTTATGACTGGAACTCCTTTGATAATATGTCTCTTACAACAGTGCTTATGTTGGGATAAACTACTACTACTACTACTACTACTACTGAAAAATCACAGAGGGAGCCTCCATGTAATGAGTCGTCCTGCTTGACATAACGCACCATCTGGTTCAAATCACAACTCATCATCTGAAAAAAAAGGAAAGACACATTAGATAATATAGGACTAAACATCCTCATAAAAGCCGGCATAGTCACCGCTTGACTAGCTTTGAATATAGGCGTGCTCGATCAGGGATGACAACGTGGAATATAAAACAACAAAATTCCCTCTAAAATGCTTCAACATCAAATCAGGGAACATTGCCAAAAATTCAAAGAACCCTTTAAAATGGGTGATCTCAAAGAAGATCTACAATACCTCTTTGACGGCTCGAAAGTCTTAGGACCAGACCACTTACCTCTTAAAGTGTTAAACATTTCAGCAGTAAAACCAAAGATTACTGCCTTTGCTGGAAGTTACTAAGTATCTGGTGCGTCACTCAAACACAGAAATCTGGAATGAAGCTGCCGTCATATTGATCCATAATGCAAGAAGGCTAGTGATTGAAATCATGTTTTATAGACCTATAAGGCTGACGTCGCTAGTAGGAAAAGTGTATGGAAAACTTATTGACGAAAGAAGTTGATATTTGTTAGAAAATAGGAAGAACTTTGAAGATAACTCCGGCTTTAGATAATTTAAAAGCGCAGAAGATTGACTTCTCTGACTTCTTCAATCCATGTTTATCAGCAACGTTCCATTATATATCGACCAAAATATAAATAGCAATATCTGTGTAGACACTCCGGCTATATGGGTAGAATGTCGCAGTATCCTTTTCTTCATGGCAAATCAAACAACAGACTTGAAATCAAGAGTAAATTGAGTAGAAAAGAGTTAACTAAAGCTACATCTTGATGAATTTAACATTATTATTTTCTGCAACAGTGAATATAAGAAGGCTATCGAATTAGCAATACATACAAATGATCTAAAATGATGAGCTATGGCAACATTCGAAACATTTTTGGAGTCATCCTAGTTTCACTGGTATCCTGTAAAACTCTTGTTGAACATACATTCCAAAACACTACAAAGGGAGCTAACACCATCTTAACACATAAAAGAAAAGACTGGAAATGAATTCCATAATAACAACCAGAAAAGTGATTGCGTATGTATTGTGCCTAAATGTAATGTTCAGTACCCTGGAATCTGTGAAGCAAGGCTTAGCAAATGTAAGGGATACTAAAAAAAGATTTATTCGTATGATAACAGAACGTTCAACACGACATCTAGATGGAATTGTACTAAGAAGTGAATCTTAACAGGCTTACATATCACTGAAAAGTTAATGTCTAAATTATTTATGAGAGTATCTTCTGGATAAACGTTAGGCGTATAACAAGATAGCCAACACAGCACTACTGTTCCTCTTAAAAATATAATCCTACTCGAGGGAGCGTATTGGAAATATCGTTGACGTACTGATCAGTAATGAAGTACGAGAGATATATTATAACAATATCCAGAAAAATGGTGTGGATATGAACAACAGCATATTCATGGATAATGAGACGTGTAATATCATAACGAATAGAAACACCGGCATTGGCACATCGAACAACCTGGGGAGGGGGATTGATACATCAAAATATACTGACGCCTCGGTTGAGGAAGGTTGTGTACAAGGATGGCCGGTAGTCATCAGTACGAAAAAAATGCGCAAAAGACCTCACATAATTTAAAACTATCAAAATGGAAGTAGACTATATGGTACATATTTTGTTGTAGAGCTATATACAATACACAGTCAGTTTATTACATTAACTACATTCATTGGAAATAGAGAAATATCAAACAGCAGATTAACTGTACTAGCTCTGAAACATTGGATGTGTGAAGAACAATTAACAGAACGAACTGCTATGCAATTTGGATGAATAAAATATTATCATATTGATCTAAGTAAACATCTTCGAATCATATAATTCCCTAATCATGTCAACATTTCATGTAATGAAGACAATAGTCAATAGAAGCGACATAAGCGACAAGGAAAACATAATACGCACTTGCTCATTGCAGCAATAATGTCGCCCTAGTAACCAATGAGTGTACTTCTATGCGACTTGCAAGAAATAGCAGCTAAATCCCATTCACACCACAAGGCCTCGTAGATAATATAGTTCTAGATACCATATCTGAAAATCATTAGACGGTTGTGGACCACTTGTCATAATATGCCGGCCCCGTATCCATAACATCTGGTACTAAACAACATCAACAACATATAGAACAACCATAAACTCAAAAAGATGCCAGAAGGAGAATTCACAAAGCGCAATCATTATATCAATATATTGGTGGTTTCATTTAAGCAGTGATTGTTCAACTATACTTCTTCAAAAACACATAGAAAAGAGGAACATAACTAAATAATCCAACCATGTTTGAACTTTGAAAGAATGACGCCTTGCATTCGATATCAAAATGACAATTATTGAAAGACATAAGCTGTACAGAAATGGAACTAAAACCTGTGGATTGTGTAATACTGACAAACATAATGCACATCAGTTTCCTGGGTATAGCATTTTGATAGACTGATCTCTATCAAACTTCTTACATTCTTCGGTCTTCTATGGTTGGACGATGAAGCAAAGATATGGCCGACGAGAACAAGAGTTAAAAGGCGAGAGAAGATTAATCCTACCTTCGTAAGGAGTGTAAATAATAATAGGAATGGAAAAAGGAAAAGTGATGAGAGGGAACAATAATATTTTGGAAGTCACAGAAAACCCTTGTTTAAGGAGGCACACCTATTTGACTGGCATTTAATTCTAGTAAATATGTCCCCAACAAATATTTACCTAACGTAAACATACCATAGAAAAATATAGATTGCAATGAAACATCGAAGTTTGAATATAAGTCGGTGTTACATAAGTCAGTGTTAACTTACTAGGTTCTGTATATTTAGTCTAATCTGAAATAATATATAATATATAATAATATATATATAATAATAATACTAACGAAATAGATTTGTGATAAGATGTCAGAGTAATTCTATTTATTGTTAAGAAGGGGGAAAATGGATGAAAATGGATGAAAAAAATATGTATAGTAAAAGGTTGAAATGCTAAAATATTATGTAAAATGGGAATGGCGATATAGTGTAGAATTATATAGTGTAAATAATAGAATATATTCAAATGTTAAACTAGTCTCATTTTTAAAGGGAGTTTCAGGAATGGGGTAGGAATTAATCCATTAATATGGTGTTAAGATAGTAGGAATGGAGAAAGAAAATATATAGATAATATTTCTATGGCATAATGTCATAAAAGTTGTAAGAAATGTGTAAGAAATGTAAAGTGATAATATAGTATAAATGACTGTAATGATTTGTGATACATGAGAAGTAACAATGTTAAATAAGGTCACCTAAGATGGTAGGTTAGAAGTTATTATAGAGGTGTAAGTTGTTCATTAGTGAGGGATAAGAAATGGTGCATAGGATAATATAGGTCAAGATATGGTGCTTAAGTTAGTGGTATGACTGGAGTGGCTATAGATTAATGGAAACAATTATTTAAATACTAAAATAATTTTATTTTTAAACCTAAGAAATGAAAAATGAGGTAGGAGGTCATAAAGGTTTGACTCCAAACTAATAATATTTAATAATTGTTTCTAAAATTCGTATAAGGTCAAACAATTGAGTGTGTGTGTGTGTGGATGGGTGGGGGGTCAGTCGATTGTATCAATCTCAGTGATTGACAGGTACTTTAATTATCGACCCCAAAAAGGATCGAAAGCCCAGTTGACTTCGGCGAGATTGGAACTCAGAACGTAAAGAGCCATAATAAATAGCGTAATACATTTTGACAGAGACTCTAGCAATTCTGTTAATTTGAATAACGTCAGAGATGTGGTTTAAACAAGAAAATAATAATTATTATTTCTAATATTGGCACAAGGCCAGATATTTTAGGGGAGGAGTAAGTCGATTAAATCGACAACAGTACTTGACTGGTACTTTGTTTATTGACCCCAGATGGATGCAAGGCAAAGTTGGCCTCGGCAGGATTTGAACTCAGAGCGCAGAGAGCCGGAACGAATACTGCAAGGCATTCTGTCCGTCGTAATTAGGACTCTGCCGTTCGTCACCCGAATAATAATAATAATAATTATTTTTAATATTAGCACAAGGTCAGACATTTAGGGGAGGGGTAAATCGATTAAATCGACCCCAGTACTTGCTGGTACTTTGTTTCTCGACCCTAGATGGATGAAAGGCAAAGTTGGCCTCACCCCGCCGAGGGCAACGTTGCCTTTCATCGATCTAGGGTCAATAAAATAATGATAATAATAATGCCGCCTTTATTTGTGACAAGAGCTTAAAGACAAAGAGGGGTGGGACAAAATAGGGGCGGAATACATAAATATCGTTTAAAAAAGAAATAACAAAAACAATAATCAACAAAAGAAATTCCAACATAGCAAGTATTCCCCAATTGGGAGGGGTCTCTACCGAGGGCTACTAGAAAAAACACACAAAACCTGGATCGCTCTTACGACAGGTGCATACTCAGAGTAGGCACGTTGAATCGAGCCATGTTCGCTACTCTTACCCACCATTCAACAAATTTACTGGGAGGTGGGGGGCAGCACCTCGCTCTCCGTTTTCAACTTCCTTTCCAAGAAAAACTTGAAAAAGTCGAAGAGGGTCCTTTCAGTCTCGACCGCCAAACAACCTCTTTCGACATAGACCCAGACAGAGGAAAACTTCCTACACTTCTCGACCAAAGAAGACGGTGGAGCGATCTTCACGATCGACTCGGTCGGTAGCCGAATCTGTTCCACACGTGACAACAGCTGTTCAACAAATCTCCACAAGTCAGCAATACTCGGACACTGAAAGAGTGCGTGCAGGACGGTTTCGTCGCTCTGCGCGCATCTCGGACAGGCTCAGCTGACGGTTCGTCCGTGCCTGTAGAGTTCGTCTACAACTGGCAATGCCACCCGCTTGTGTTGCCAGGCCCGGTATTTTTGGAAATTATCCATGGGCCTCGGACTGAATGTTCTCTGGAACAGACCAGCCAGTTGATTCGCGTCCACGCCCAGAGATACGACGTCGCTCTTCCCACTAATTACCCTCTATAGAAGGCCGACGTGGACCCTCCACCAAACGCATTGCCCAACTGGCTGCGAGCGCCTGACAAAATTTCAGATGCCAGGCGCCCAGGCTTGGTCTTCGCTTGACTCAGGACGGCAGCTTCATCGAACAGACGAGCTGTGGAAATGTCGAAAGACGTGCCTGACAAAAGTGACCACACCTGCTCAGCTTCTAGGGGCCTCAGCGCATGTCTGCGCATTAGCAGCCACGGTATACCCAGTCATCCGCTTAGATGATATTAACAGAAGATTGATCGTCTGACCAGTGGGACGTGTCGCTTCCACAACAAGCAAAAGTGTAGACGCTCCAACTGGTGAGACGAGAACTGCGTCAATGCACGACGGTCAGGCGGTAGTATATTATGGAGGAGATATAGGCGTCGCCACCTCTGCCCGACTTTTCAGGGATAGCTTCCTCTCGGCCAATTTCTGGGTGAGATGACCCTATCCCCTGCTCGGTGCCTCTTTCCAGTTCCTATCCACCTGGAGGCCCGGACTGAACCAGCCCCCAAGCAATTTAACTACTCCGTCTGTTCAGTGTCCCGTGAGGTATACTGTTGGTCGTGTTGTTGTGTGTGTTGGTGTTGGGTTTGTGTTTGTTGTGGTGTTGGTGTGGGTGTTTCGCTAGTTGGTGGAAACCTTGTCTCTCCACCAAACCACCCGGCCTTCTGCATTAGTTGATCTTTTTTTTTTTCCTTTTCTTATCACGAAGGTTTTGTTGAAGGTTTATTTCACACTCGTTGCATGACATGTCCGAGAGGTCAGAAGTGGGGAGAGATAAGTCTTAAGTGCTTGGTGCTTTGCTATATTATTGTTGTTGCTGTTGTTTTTATTGGCTTCTGTGCGATCGTTGCTGTTGGTGTTGCTGCTTTTGATACTACTGTTGCTGGTGTTGCTGCTGTTGATACTATTGTTGGTGTTGCTGCTACTGCTGCTGTTGAATACGATTGTGGTAGCTGCAGTTCTTGTTGTTTTGCTGCTGCTGGTGTCGCTGCTGCTCTTGTTATTGCTGCTGCTGGTGTTGCTGTAATTGACATTGCTGTTGTTCCTGCTGCTACTGTTGATGGTGCTGTTGTTGGTGCTACTTCTGCTGTTGTTCCCGCTGCTACTACAGTTGTTCCTGCTATTGTTGTAGTTGGTGGCAGTTCTCGTGTTTTTATTGCTGTTGTTGATGCTGCTACTGTTTGGAGTTGTTTTTGCGGCTGTGTGTGTGTTGTTGGCAGAAGCGTGGGTCTTGGTTCTGCAACCCCTTTTCTTTGTGGATAGAGGGTTTTTAGGTGATTTCTACAACCACATTTTTTTGCATCTGCTCTCTACCACAACCCGCAACTGCGCTCAATTTGGCAGGTCATTACGTCGGGAATCCTGTCCAGGTGTTCGGGATTTACCTGGATCAAAATCTGCAGCACAACTCCTGACTAATTTCTTTTGAAGCTTTTTAACATCTAACAGCGTGTCCCCACCTTCCAGGATCACGCATTTTATTACCCACCAGGCGTCTAATTTAGGTGGCACTTTCGACGCCCTTACTCTCACTGCATGCCTCCCGAGGTATGTGGGTAACAACAACAGGTATTCGCTCTTACATGGGACCACCGAATGGTTTTGAGCCAGTACCTCAGTGAGGAAGGTCACTTCTACACTACCATACTCTCTGGCTCGGTTGATAAAATCCATATCATCCCAACTTGTTTATAGACACTGCTCCACCTGTATATGCGTCACGTTATCCACGCGTCGCCTTTTAACCGACACAGACTTGTATACCGCAGTTTTTCTCGCCGTATCATTTAAAACCAGAGGAGGGACACGCCAGTAGAACTCTCCAGGTCCCTCTCGGAATTAATTTTTTGGCGTCTATGAGCTTTCTATGTTTGTCTTCCAAAGGTACCTGTTCGACGATGCTTGCATCTTTTCAAAATAAACAGCTTCGTTGTGTATGGTTTGTGCGATGAGGTTGATGTTTTTGTTGTTTTGTTTTTGTTCTTGTTGGTGGTGGTGGCGTTTTCAGAAGCCATGTTGTATATGCCATTGGCTGTGTGCACGGTGGCCAAACGAGTGGAAAATATACGATAGTTCGTGGTGGTAATGGTAGTGCTGGTGGTGGTGGTTGTTGGTGTTGTTGTTGTTGTTATTGCTTTTGTCACAGTTGCTGTTGTTCCTTGGTCTCGGGACTGGCAAGCTAGGAAAATGCTCCATAAATGTAATTGTGGATTCATCACAACATGTTTTGCTGCCATTGCTATTGCTGTTGTTGCTACTACTGCAGTTGATGTTGTTGTTGTTGTTGTTACTGTTTTTGTTGCGGTGGTCGTTGATTTCGTTGTTAATTTATTTTTTATATTTTCGATGTTGCAGTTTTTGTTAAATTTCTGCTTGTTTCATTAATATTGTTGTTGTTGTTGTTGTTGTTGTTGGTGTTGTTGTTGTTGTTTTTGTTGTTGTTGTTGTTGTTGTTGTTGTTGTTGTTGCTGCTGCTAGTGCTATCAGTCTTCGTGGTAGCTGTGATGGAATATTTAGTTGTGACAACGGCAGAAATAATACTGCTGCTGATCGTGTTGATTTTATTATTGTTTTTGCTGCTGCTGCTGTCGTTGTTTTTGTCCCTACTTGCTACCGCTAGCTATAGAGTTGGTAGCGGGGACAGTCTTACTGCTGACTGCTCACGATCCTTAAATGGGCAAAAATCAACAATTAAATACAACACTTACAGAGCCGAAGCAAACAAGTCCGAAGCGGTCAGCAGTCAATATAATAATAATATAAATATTACAACAAACTTTTAATAGAATCTTAATTCTCAATATTTAGTCTCCTTTCCCTGAAATATATCATTGCTATGCATAAATATCAGCCGCAGTGAGACGTCTAACTTGCTGTC